>JAJLSM010000045.1:0-64612 GCA_030567595.1 Kuraishia piskuri
CCTGCTCTCCCCCTGCTCTCCCCCTGCTCTCCCCCTGCTCTCAGTCTCTCTACTCTCATTCCCTCTGCTCGCTCCCTGATACTCACATTCTCACCCTGTGCGTGCCCTAGGCCTCCCAAGGCATTCCCCTTGGCCTCCCTAGGCCCCCCCCAGGCATCCCCTTGGCGCCCCACGAAACCTTACGGGATGTGCTGCGTTCTATTGTACTGTGCTGCAAACTCCCCACTGTGAACTCGCACGCTCTCGCACGCTCCTCCATTGGGCTTCGTTCTTCCGCCGTGCTATAGTGTGCTCTACTGCTCTACTGTTTTACCGTGTTGTGCTCTACTATAGTGAGCTGTGCTATACTGTGTGCTATACTGTGTGTTCTACTGTGTGTTCTACTGTGTGTTCTACTGTGTGTTCTACTGTGTGTTCTACTGTTTGTTCTACTGTTTGTTCTACTGTTTGTTCTACTGTTTGTTCTACTGTTTGTTATACTGTGTGTTCTACTGTGCTCTACCTACCGTGTTGTGCCCTACTGTGCTCTACTGTGCTCCACTGTCCATTACGTGCTATGCTGTACTGTGCTATAGTGAGCTATTCTAGTTATCCCAAATATCTCTACAAACACTAGGTATTTCCATACCAATTATAAGGCTAACAATTGCTCTACACACAATCCAGTATGTTGAAGAGAAAAAACGAGGAGAACGAGGGCTCCACCGTTAAGCGAGTAGCCCTCGATAGCGAGGCCGTGGAGCAGGCTGATATCACAGACGACAAATCCCATACGGCGGTCACAGTCGCAGAGGCAAAAGAGGACCAGGATGTCCAAGAGGACCACATTAACAACGATATCAATGAAATTGACCCGGAAGCTGCTGAACACACTGACCCCAATCAACCACCACCACACTCCACTACTGCCCAGCCTGTGGAAAAATCATCCTCCATCCCATCGATCCCCGTGGGCCCTGCTGCTTCCGGTACCATCAGCTCTCACCGCGTCCAGAACGACGACCCTACCTATGTCCACTTCCGTATGCTGTGTGATGTCAAGGAGGCAGGCCTCATCGTCGGCAAGGGCGGCGAAACCATCAGCAGGATGAAGGATCAGGCCGGGTGCCGTATCAACGTGAGTGAAAACATCAAGGGCGTGCCGGAGCGTGTCGTGAACGTGCGTGGCCCCGCAGAAAATGTCGCCAAGGCCTTTGGCCTCATCGTCAGGGTCATCCTCGACGAGCCCCAGGACCAGCCTTCCTCCTCCGATAGCCATCAATTCCGCTTGAGGTTGCTCTTCCCACACACCATGATGGGCTACATCATCGGCCAGAAGGGTGCACGGTTCCGGGAGATCGAGGAGAACTCGGCCGCTCTTCTCAAGGCAGATGAACGCACTTTGCCCAACTCCAACGACAGGGTGCTCAACCTCACGGGCGTTGCCGATGCCATCCACATCGCTGCCTACTATGTGGCCCAGACGGTCATTGAACACAAGCAGTACATGACAAAGAGCGTCTACTACAACCCGGCAAACTACAACTCCATGATGGGCAGCGGCCCCATGGGGTTTCCTCAGGGCGCCATGATGGGTAACGGCGGCATGCAGATGATGGGCAACCCGATGATGGGCAACGGTGGCATGGGGATGATGGGAAACCCGATGATGATGGGAAACCCAATGGGCCCCGGCGCTGGTGCTGCTGGTGCTGGTGTGGGCGGCATGAATATGTACCAGCGCAACAACAGAATGAACTCCCAGCGCAACAACAACCCCGGTGCTTCCAAGCCCGGCCCCGGCCCTGGCCAGGGTCCTGGTGGTGCCTACATGTTCAACTCTCAGTTCGGCATGGCCCCGGCAGGCATGCACGGTGGGATGAACCCTGGTGGCATGGGCATGCCTGGAATGAACCCCGGTGGGGAGAAGATCAACCAGGACATCTTTGTTCCCAAGGAAAACATTGGACTCATCATTGGCAAAGGAGGCAAGAACCTCAAGGATATCCGTGCTGCCACAGGCACCTATGTCAAAGTGAATGATGAAGTAGAGGGCTCCACTGAGCGCAAGCTCACGTTGATAGGCTCCCAGCCAGGCATCCAGCAGGCTGTCTTTATGATCAACAACAAGATCGAGTTTGAAAAGCAGAGACAGCAGTTCGAGAGCCAGTAGAAGACTCTTTTTGAGAATCCTTTTGCGAAAAAAAGCATTATCCAGAATCATGTTCCGAAACAGGTGCGCTATCGCAAACTATCTTCACCTAGATGGTTATACTTAGGCCATGCCGTTTACCAGTCTGTTCTGTTTTGGTGTGTGGTGTATTTTGATGTATTTTGGTGTGTTTTATGTCTTTGGAATGCTATTCTGTTTTCTAGTTATGTTTTTTCATTGTTAGATTTGGTATTTCCTTTCCCGCTACGTTCTCACCCTGGTATTTAACCTGTTGTTCCGTTCGTTGTTTTGTTTCTCGTGATATTCTCGTCATTCTCCCGATACTCCCTTTCGACATACTTGGCATATTCTTCTCGTTACTACCACCTTCTCATATTCCTGATCCGCTCCTGATGCTCCTGTCCTCTTATTACTTTACATTTTAGTGTCTCTTGTACATTCCTCACTTGCATTATCTTGGCATTAGTTTACACCTCCTTCCAACATTACTTTAGCATTACTTTAGCATTGGTCTTTCTGTGAACCTTCCTTCTTCATTTTCCAGAACAGCCACACCATATTTATTCAAGTTAGCATTCGTAGTCTCTGTCTCCCTTACTAAATAGAAAACTTATTAGACGTATCTACTAGTGGACTTAACCTACACTACTTATCCACTCCACCTATCAACTATTGCATCTATGTTGTTGAAGTGGTCACTATAAACTATCCAACATAACCATTGCTGAATACAATGTCTATATATTGGATCAATATCCAAATGCCACATCTTCAGCAGTTACTACGACTTCAACAGTCCGACCACTTTACCGGTTATGGGTTTGTTTCTAGGATACGTACATTATTTATTGGGGCTGTCGCATAAATGGGGCTGCCATACCAGAAGATCAAACCGAGGCACAACTGAGACACAACTGAGATTAATCATTTTTACGTGGATATCAAGTGCATTCTTTTAAATGGGACGATCTTGCGCTCTGAGAACTGTTTTCGTGAATCGCATCTAATCACTTTATTCAACTGTCGTGGTCACACAGCTATATCACGTCCCAGACTATCGTTTTCCTGGCTCATCTCACTTTCCCCACATTTCACGAACGACACATACACCAACTTTATAAGATCGGTACTGAAGTGGACAACTACATTACATGACAACATCTACAATTTAGTGCCAGCATATATTATCTTCTCTCATACTACAACAAATATCAGACATATAGCCATGCTTGCACAATCGAGGGCCCTCCTGCCAAGGGTGCGAGCATCCATTAGATGGAGTACGAACGTTCCTCACACACAATTTCGGTCATATACGAGGATACCAGCGACATGTACCATGCGGAACTCTATGCCTTCTCTCGGTGTCAAGCGTTCCAGTCCATTCGCTAGACCGCTCACCTCGTTGTTCAGACAGTTTGCAACAGAGACCACCACCCAAGAGAACAACCAAGGGAATTCCCAAGAAACAAATACCAAAGGTGATGAGTCGGCCCTTGAAGATAACAGTGACGAGACCGCTTCATCTCGTGTTGGGTCTCCTCCCTTTCTAGCCATTAGACTTCTCCTCCTTCGGGGTGAAATGGCAAATGTTATTGGACGCAAGGGCTCTTATATAAATGAAATGCGACGGGCCACCACGGCCAAGATCACCACATTATCCTCTCCCTCCAACTCAGAGAATGCTGTACTCATCGTCAGTGGGGATTCTGACCAAGTGGCTACAATAGCAGCCATGGTCAGTGAGAAGGTAGGCGGTTACCTGAGAGTGTTACTTTCCCCCACTGTAACCCAAACAGTGGAAAGAGAATACCAGGAGAAGCGGGAGAATAGAGCCGTCAAGTTTCCTCAACCCTTTGAGCGAATTGAGAAAAGCTCAAAGTGCAGCCTTGATCTGAGAGACACTCCCCTCACAAATTCCACCGATGTGGTGCTGCTTCTTCATGGATCTCCCGACTCTGTTACTGCAGCCATAAAAGCCCTGTCTCTATACATTCCTGCGAGTTCCAAGACCAAGGGCTTCTTTCATCCTAAAAACTCACTTCCCGATAACCTCTCCATTGCTGGCACACGCCCGAAGCACACTCTTCAGTCGGTAGAGAAGAAGATTGACGAGCTCTATAAGCTGGATGATGATGACTTCGCAAACAGAGACTTTGACTGGTTTACAGTCGAGCATCATCTGCTTGGGTCAGTCATCGGCAAAGGTGGGTGCAATCTCCAGATGATTCGAAACTCGATAGGCTGTGATGTTCAGTTGTTCAATGACACTAAGAACAAGAGCACCATCATTGCTGTGTTTGATCAAAATCCAGGAGTGCTTGGAGTGTTTTATGATATTATATCGGAGTTGTATGATTTCAGTGAGAAGAACTATCAGTTGAAGCTACTGGAAACCCCAGTCACTACCAAGCAATCAAGCACCACTGATGAAGCGGGTACCGATGTTGTAGCTAATAAATTGAAAACCACCTCGTTCTCTGTGCCTCAGAAGTACTTTGGTGTCATTGTCGGCCGGAATGGAAATAACCTACGCAGCATACACAGAGAGACAGGTTGTGTGGTCAGGGTTAACAGGGCGTCAACTTCCGGCGACAATGTGTTGATTGGCGGTGTTCATGACTCTTCTATTGGGAGGGCCAAAGAAATGGTGGAAAGAGCAATCGGCTATAAGGTGTACGAAGATTACCATAAGCAGGGCACACCAGGGAAGTTCAAGAAGTTGAATGGCCTTACAGAAACCTGTGGCTCTGAGGGGGCAGGAGCATCCAGTGAGACAGCAGACACCGGTGTGGCCGGGGAGAAAGAAGTCACTGATTCCTTTAGAATCGGCAAGTGGACACATGTGGAACGTATGACTGTTGAGAGAAAATATCTGGGCGCAATTGTTGGAAAAGACAAGTGGCGATTGAGGGATATATACCTTGATACTGGATGCTTCATTGAGGTACGTCCCGGTCAGGCGAAGGGGACAGGAAACAGCAATAAACGCACCCTTATGCTCAATGCCAAGCAGAAAGAGAGCGTCGAGAAAGCAAGGCAAAGGATTTTGGATTTGATAGAACTTGCAATGCTGGAGGATGAGCAGTAATAGTAACGAGGGAGCATTCGAAATGAGGTAATGTCGATGAGTGAAGCAGTTGGTCATGCAGTTTTGTCTTGCTTTCCTTACTAGTCTTGCCTTCATCCATATATAGCCATTTGCTCCTCTCTTGGTTTCTCTTCCAATTAACTTTGCATCTCTTCCCAAAGTTTATCTCCCAAGAGTTCACCAACCCTACTGATAGGCATTTTACTAGTATATCATTTCATCAACATGTCATGACTCTATCGTACATTTTTGTTTATCTAATCTATCATTTACATAGAGGGACGGTTATTCCCACGACTCACCTAACGGCATTCAGCCAGTTGATCAAATCAAAAAACATAGACGTCTGCAGCTTGGAGTTCTTGTCCCTTGCCCAGCTCTTCATCGAAGATGAATAGATATCAATAAGCTTGTTGAGAATCTCCTCCCTTTCATCTGCAAAGTTCTTCAGCAATGACTTGGCAATGAAGATGGAGGTCTGACCACTGGCCAGGCCATGTGCATTCACTGAGCTCTTCTTGGAGGCATTGTTGTGTATATCTTGCACCATATCCATGTATCTCGCAATGAAATCTCCGACAGCATCCTCTGCCAGTTCAAACACGACGTTGCTCTTACAGATCTTAGTTTTGAGCAGCTTATGTGCCTTCTCGCCTAGACCTTTGTCCATAGTGAGCGCGATCAGCTTGATCAATACCGAAGCAATTGCCAAGTTGAGGTATGACGAACCCCTCTTTGTGTTGAACACTTCCAGCAGATCCAGGATCCGGCTCTTGAAGAACACCATGGTCTGTTTGGCTTCCATCACTTCGATCTTACGCTGGTTGCCCGACTTGGCCTTCATGTCTCCAATCGCGTCTTGCCTCTCTTTGAAGATACGAGACAGATGCGAGTCCAACGCCATCATCTGCTCATCAGACATGCTTTCCGAGTCGCTCTCCATCTCGGAGTCATCGGAGTCAGAGTCAAACTTCACCTCTCCACTTTCAGAGGTGGGGATTCCAAGTGCCTGAGCGAGAGCGAGGTTGGTCTTCCTATCCACTTCATCCAACACTTTGGGTGAAGCATTGTCGGAGTTAGCAGAGGCATCCTCATCATCAGACTCCTCTTCAGACTCAGAAGTCTCCGCCTCTTCATCATCAGACTCCTCTTCATCTTCATCGGAATCCTCCTCGTCATTGTCAGACTCCTCTTCATCTTCATCATCAAACCCCTCGTTTTGTCCATCTTCATCACTTTCCACCACATCCTCACCCTCTCCCTTGAACAACTTCAACTGACCTTCCTTGTTCTCTTTGGTCAACAAGATGTCAAAAAGAGATTCCAGGTGCTTTTCTGTGACTTGTGGTAGAATAGCCTCCCAGATCGATGTGGAGAGTTTCTTCATCAACGAGGGCGGCTGAGCAATGAACGATAGCATCACCTCAATGAGGATATCAACTGAGGCTGCCTTATCTTCGTCATTGTCAGTCGTTCCGGGGAATGCCTTATCGTAAGCCATCTGGAGATCCTCCAACACACCAATGGACTCTGCATCTCCGTTGTAGAGCTCCAGGAGACTCATCGAAAAGAGCGTTTCAAAGCACTTTAGCAGCGAGGAGTTTTCGGAAGTATGCGAAGATCCAACAGCAGAGGACAACATGTCAAACGTGGAGGTGGCCACTTGTTGGAGTTCATCGTCCAGGGGCTTTCTCAGCGTGAGCAAACCACGTTCCATGTGATTTGCAATACAAGACAGCACCCAGTATGACCAACTTGTGCTGTCTGGTCTGGGAACACTGATGATGTCAGATAGAATGGAGCTGAGTTTATTGGCAGCCACATTGGCGAAATCCTGCGAAAAGAGCGTGCTCTGTTGATCATTAACAAAGTAGACATGTTCGAGCAAGTAGTTCAGAATCACCTCGAGCCAGCCTGACAGGGCCGTTGCAGCTGCGGTGCTGGTCATCCCCTTGGTATGCCTCACAATGTGGATCATCAGATCAACGAGGTAGGTTTGCTTTTTGATGATGTCTTCGTCGTTGAGTGGTGATTCCACAAGACTGATCATATAGGTGAGAATTTCTTGCATGGTTTGTGGATTGGCAGTGTACAGGATGTTCTCGACCGTTTTGGTCTTTGTGATCTGGTCAAACTTGAGGTTTCCGTTTGGCTCTGTGACCAATCCACTCACAATAGGTAGCGCTTTACATGTATCGGCCTTGGCAACCTCTACAATCTTGGCTAACACCATCTGGGCCTGCTTGTTGAGCATTCTCTCCGATTGTGCGGACTGGTTGATGAGGGTGCGAAGGAAGTTAGGAGTAAAGAGGCTGTTGACCGCACTGCAACTCAGAGCCCGGTGACCAATTGCAGATCCAACAATCTCAAACCCCCAGTACTTGCGCTCAGATGAGGCGCTTTGTGAGAAATACTTTTCATCCACAATAGCCTTCCAGAACTCTGCCAAAGTGATTGAGTTACCAGTCGAGACACCAGAGGAGGCGGTGGATGAGGAGGACGACATCTGCTTCTGACGCTTGTTCTTTTTATCCTTTGATTGTTTCTTGCGTTTTTTACCAGCATCAACGTCTTCGGTGTCGTGTTCAGCAGGTAGCTCAGTGATTAGCTCGTTGAGAAGGGGCGTCCAGACATGTGGCAGGGTTGGCGACCAACCCTTGGTTGAGGTGCCATTCTCCTGAGGCTGGCTGTCCAGCAACGACTTGGCAAGCTTGGCGAGGTTACCCTTTGAGAGCGGATCTCCATTTGTCCAGGAAGCGTCTCCCTCTACCGGGATGCCCGCTTTTTCCGCGTATGGTGTTCTTTGGTGTTTTGGAATGTATAAGTAGATCAGCAAGCCATCTGTGAGGGTGAATCCCAGCTTATGGATGGCTTGTAGCAATGAAATCACAACTGGGCTGTCACCGTCAGTACTGAGTATACCGTATTTGATGAGCGTCTGGCAAATAGTGAAGAAGACGGTCTCTCGTATCCAGGACTTTGAGGTTGCCAATTGAAGCAGCTGGGCAAAGATCTCTGTCAATGGGGCTGTTCTGTCTTGGGCAATACTGTGCTGTACAAAAGAACTGTTTAGGATCGACTGCAGCCCGAACAGTTTCCCAAAAAGGAACGACCTCTCGTTCTTACCGTTGGGTTTGGTAATGGTGGACCTCAGCTTTTCATCGAGGTCCAACAGGTACTGCTCGTAGCTAAGGGATTGTCTTTCTGTAATAGACACAGACAGAATCTCACCCAGACACATGGAGTAACCGAGCCTTGCGGATGCTCTCGAGGACGAGAGGCCCTTGATCAAACGGTCGTACGCGTAGTCCCAGTCGGCGACAGAGGCATTGGAAGAGGTGAGCTCGGTGATGAGGTCACTGGCACCGGCAATGCGCTCGTCTTCGAGATCGCTCGCCAGCTTGTAGTAGTGGTCCTTTGACACCATTGTGGATGCTGTCTGCGATACCGATATCTCTCGGTGGATATATCGAGATGTGTATATATTGATAAACGCTTAGGAGCGTGTCGGTAAAGTTGTTGCATGCTGAAAAAATTGAGATGAGTTGCCTAATCGGGAGGGGTGCATATGTAAGTTGGTTAAGTATAAGTTGTGTTGTGTATTGGTGATGTTAGTTATAATTTGTACACTGGTTAGATAAATGGGTGATATATGTACGGTGTAGCTCTTGTGAGAATGATGTTGCCTATATTAGTGAGGAGTGAAAAGTTGGGACTAAGAGCTAACTGCCGAGTACTGGAGACGTGGATGAATACACACTTTGGGCACAACCACCCGAGAACTGGAGATTCAGTCTCGCTCAGGATTGAGAAAGAGAAATTAGCAAAAGTTTCCAAACCTCTCTGGATGGAACTACATAGGTGACATAAAAGTCATCCGCAGTGAGGGTTACTGCCATTGGAAAATGTTACAGTTGAAACTGCTAAGATACATAGGAGAGCGCACGCATTAGAACCAGTGTCACAATAACTTTGACTAGGGGTGCTAAGAAGACGCTCAAAACAAGAGACTACACGGTTAAAGAATAGCAGCAAGCCAAGAATGAAGGCTATCTAGTAGAGTAAGACTTTGTCATGAACGTAGTATATAGACTGTCGAGACCGGAGTTTGAGGATAATTAATTGGTCGTACCTTACCCATTATATTAGCTGAAGCCTTGGCTTGCTTATGTAATTTAGGGTACCCTGCAAAGGGCTCGTGCAAAAGGTCGTACATCACCTACTTTATTCTCCCTCCTCTCAGTGGCCACGCCTATAGTGCTCATATTTACGCTATCTAGGTAATCCCAGTCCCTCTTCCCTCGACGGCCTCTTCCATATTCGTCACCAAAGATATACACAGTGTATCTATATATGCGTACTTATAGCAGACTAAACCTATCATAGCATCGGATCCAGTTTCTCAAACATATATCATCATGTCTACCACTTGGCAAAAGGCGGGATTTTCGTAAGTAGTGCCATATCATTGAGAGTTAGTGGGTGCAGAAGAGCAAGGCAATACAGGGCGGCTGGTAGGCCGTGGTGCACAACGCTCCTGTATGTGCCTGTCTGTGTGTGTTACTATCATTCTTCTCTCTACTCCTCCCACCTAGTTAAATCTCCAGTCCGATCCCTTACCAGTTCATACTAATCATTAGCTTCAACAAATACTTGGCCATTGCTGCCAGAACCGTGCGCAAGTCCCTCAAGGAGGAGCTGAGAATCGCTTCTGAGAAGAGAGGCATCACCGAGGCCAAGGTACAGAAGATCGAGAACGGCGTTGTCACCAGCACAACTGAGCTTTCTCTGGGCAAATAGAGGATGTTGAGTCGTTGACAGCAGTTTTATATGGTGGATGGTGGCATCCGACATGCCCATAGAGGCGCTTGCCAAGCTTGGCTGCCGGATTGCTTGCTCTGTCGGTGTTTTGCCGAATTGTGAAACTAGAAAAGTGATTAGCCACAATGAATGAAATATATTTGAGATAGAGGAAAGCCTACTATTATTGCAGTTGGCGTAGAGACCTAGATTATTGTATTTAGTGTGGGGTCTTGGTTTCGTCATATGGGTCTGTACCTGTTGGCCAATGAATATCATGCATGTAAGGGCGCAGCCCCTATCAATGCCGGATACGGGTCAATCTGGGGCTGTAGCCTTAGCGAGTTTTTCCAGTTGGCTGTAACTTTTACACTTCCAGTATTGGAAAATGAACTCGAAAAAGTCGTAAAGGCTGTTGTCATGTCACTATGAGCAGTAATAGTGTCTTCATCTCTTGATGGTTTCCCACCGTTGTCTAAATGGACCCGATGTTAGCTTCAGTATGGATGTTTTGTAGGCTTAAGTTGCAGTAATTACTGCCCATCTGAGCACGGCCATAGTTAATTTACCATAAAAGTACAGTGATCACACTGGGCGGATGAAATAACAGCAAGTGAATGACTCCAGTCTATAGGCGCTCGGGAACCGTAATAAAAGAAAAAAAGAACCCGTATGGTCTGATTCCCGTGCTTTCCCAGAATAATTCATGGAAACGCAGAAGTAGGTTGGACCTATAAATGTTAGGGGAACTTAAGGGTTAAAGAAAGAGCGAAAAGAACCTCAAAACATATATATCAATTGGCCAACATTGCAGGACCATTTTAGCTTTCACAAAAATGCCATCAGATCATGAGACCTTCGCCGCTCGATTGACAAGTCACTGAGGAACCATCTTAATCATATATAGCCAGCCCGTGCAAGGGACGGTAAAATGGCGCCTAAGAACTAGAGTAACCTACCACATCCCCAACAAGACGGAAAACACTGACAAACTCTTTATGGTAGCTTTCGTTCCTCTCCAGGGACATACCCGGTTCATCGACTAAATTCCTTCGAAGTTAGAAAGTGCTTGGCTAGTTATCTTTCTTGCTTTTTGCTTTTAGGGCTCGAGTATTCGAATGCTGGCTGTATAGAGTTAGAGAAATCACATAGTACATACCAATTATTTACTAAGTTTCCTTCGCTGTTAGGATGTCTTTCTAGTGGGAATTCAGTGGGAACCCAGCCCTCTATTTCAACACTCCAGTCCATCACAGGCATCTTCCAGGTTTCAGTTAACCTGACTCCGGGAACAATCAATATCGATAATACGCAACCTAACCACTTGTCTATAAGATCGTACAATCTGCCACTATATATCCAGCCACGCCAATGTCCAACAAGTTACTGGCCATCCAGTTGTTGTCTGAAAGTGAAAGTGTTATATTAACTCTTTATCCGTGATGCGGGGACCCAGCCTGCAGCCTGGGCCTGCATAGTAAATGTACTAAACCTCGCAGTAGCGCCCGCGTCGGTGAAACTCTGCAGGATGTTAAGCAGCTCATCTCTAGTTACCCGGTGCATATTTTTCACCTAAAAAAAAATTATGCAGAGCAGTGAGTGGGTTTTGATAGCGAGCAGTTCCATGAGAGAGATATAAGACTATACCGGTTTTTGGTGATTATAGGTGATTCGTGCAATTTCCAAGGGAAACGAAAGCATTATCAGAATGGAAATTCACAGGTGTAGGTTCGTGGACTACACTCCACATACGATAACGGCATCTGCATTCACACATAGATCATCCACGACAGATGCTGCCCCACAGGATTTGAGGCTGGCCGTTGCAAGGTCGAATGGTTCGATAGAGATTTGGAATCCAAGGCACAACTGGTTACATGAGCAGACACTTGAAGGTGCAAGGGGAAGATCGGTGGAAGCGGTAGCGTGGGCTGTTTCAGAGGAGGAAGCCACCCCAAGGCTCTTCTCGATTGGAGGCTCAGCTTCCATTACCGAATGGGATCTGGCAAGGGGAATGCCAGCTGCCAACCACGACTGCAATGCAGGTGTGATATGGTGCTTGGACGTGAGCCCCTCGGGGAACAAGATTGCGGTAGGGTGCGAAGACGGATCTGTCGTTGTGGTTGACATCTCCGGCGGACCTGGAGTGATGGAGCACGAGACCATCCTCCAGAGGCAACAGGCGAGGGTGTTGAGCATAACCTGGTTCGGGGAGGGTCTCATTGCATGTGGCTGCGCCGATGGTAGAATACGGTGCTGGTCATACGAGGGTGACACCAAGGGAAGACTGGTGTCCACTCTCCGCGTGGATAAGTCAAAGACAGAGAGCACGTTTGTGTGGTCTGTGCTTGCTCTCCCCAGCCAGGGACAACTGGTTTCCGGAGACTCTACAGGATCTGTGAAGTTCTGGGATATCAGGCATTTTGTCCTCCAGCAGACTTTTTCGGTCCATGATGTTGATGTCCTGACTCTCAGTGCTGATATATCGGGCACCAAGGTGTTTTCTGCTGGTGTGGATAGGAAGATCTTTAACTTCAGCCTGCTCAACAACAACAACAGCCCATCCAGGTGGGTCAACTCCTCAAATAGGCTCATCCACGCCAACGACGTGCGTACACTCTGCTCCTATGAGGCCAAGGGTGTGAGCCTCTTGGTTTCCGGTGGTGTCGAGAGATGCATTGTTATAAACTCCATCAATCACTTTCAAGACGGTCCCTCTAAGAAACTTCCTTATAGCATACGGGCCTCATCGCACATTGCAACCAGCACCTCTAATGCATTGTTGGCGATGTGGCAGGATCAAACGGTCAAAGTGTGGAGAGTGGGAGCAATCGATGAAGAAAACTCCCACAAGTTGGTGGCGAAGCTCACCCTTTCGGATGACGAGAACATAACGAGTTGTGCATTCACCCCCAACGGTCAGTTCTTGGCAGTGGCCCGTCTTTCCACCATTAAACTATTTGCCCTAATCGAGAGCGATGACAAACTGGTTGTCAGGAAGGTCAGGTCGGAGCTGTTGGAAAGTCTGGGTGCCAGAATTATTTCATTCCGGGAATCCAGCAAGACTCTGGTCATTGTAACACCGGACAACGAGTTGCTGGAGGTAAAGCTTCCCAGTATTCTTTTTGATGCAGAAGACGACGAGGACGAAGACGACGAAGAACATGAGGTTGACGATATTGCCATTGACGACTCGCAGGAACCCCTGGAACACGAGCTTCCAGACCCCATGGAGACTTCATCACATCTCTCGCATCTGCAAAACATCAACACCTTGCAGATTTCACCCAGTGGTGACATCATAGCCGTCACGAGGCTCGATGGCTCAGTGGAAGTTGTGGGTT
This sequence comes from Kuraishia piskuri, assembly GCA_030567595.1. Lineage (NCBI taxonomy): Eukaryota > Fungi > Ascomycota > Pichiomycetes > Pichiales > Pichiaceae > Kuraishia > Kuraishia piskuri. The sequence continues at coordinate 13,388 of JAJLSM010000045.1, forward strand.
CGCACCCACAGAGACTTCTTAAGGTTCCAAGTGTCCCGTTGGTGACGCATTTTACAGACAACGATACTCTGATGGTGGTAACTGCCTCCAACAATCTGTATGAGGTGTACGTGAGTGGATCGGCATCCAAGCCACTGTTGACTGAATGGAGCAAGCGTAACTCCGATCTCCTGCCTGCTGAGTTCACCTCGCTAGAGGATGGGTGCCTGGGGATGTTTACTGTTGCAGGGTCGAGCTCCCGCGTGTGGTTGTACGGGGCTTCTTGGCTTTGCTTCTTCGACAGGGATCTCGACGTGCCACTTAGCCTTTCTGCATTCAAACAGAACAAGAACAGAAAGAGACAAAGAAACGGTGTCTTCACATCCACCCGTCTCAGCATCGAGCAAGGTGGCGAAGACGAGGACCAGGAGGCAACAACATCAGCGTTTGCTAACTCGCTCAAGCAGATCCAGATCCAAAGGCTCCAACAGGAAACCAATAGCACCGGCACCTGCGCCGACAGCTCCAAGGCATTCTGGCTCACCAGGCGTTACCAACCACTTTTGTTTGCCAGTTCCTTTTCTTCCGACTCACAAATGGTTATTGTGGAGAGACCTTGGACAGAGCTGCCAGCACAGAGAGCATTCAAGCAGCATAAGATCAGTGTTTAGGAGGTTTGGTAGACACAATACAAATACAAATCATGTTGTACAAACTGTGGGTGCACTCTATACGTAAATTCGATATGTTACCTGTATTATACATAATACATAGATTCGGTAATGCCTAATGTCTAACTAGTCATGAGGGTTCATCGTTGGCGAGACACGAGCACCTTGCAGAAAAATCCTTGCAGCTCCTCCAGCGCCAATCAATGTCTTACACATTGGCCTATTCTTGACATCACCGCCTGTGTTTTCTCTCTCCTCTCCATTTGGCTCATAGCCCTTATCGCCATGGAACTCCTCTCTATACCTCTTGTAGATCTCGTCGTTGATCTTGAAGATCTCAAACATCTGGTAGTAGAGCCCGTCCTTGGGATCATAGCAGTACTTTCTAAAGTAAGACAGATGCCTCTCGATTTCATCCTTGCAACACTTGGCGGTGGATTCAGGAGCCTTGTCGCCAAACACCATCAGGTAGTCGGCCAGCCCTTCAACCATCAACTGCACAAAGTAGGAGGGGTCTCTCCAGTACCGCATCTTCCAGTCGCCGTAGTCCCTACAGAACAACGACCGGCCCCTATCTGTTGCGGCCTCGGCCAATTGTTTGGCTTCTTCGATCCACTTGTCCTCCTTATCAAAGGTGTACAGCAGACAGATGGCCGACAGCGTTGTGCCTACATTGTAGGTCCACTTCATGGTGTCGATGCTGTCTGAGTTGCGGCCCAGTCCATCCCAGATCAACTTGTCGCTTTTGTCCTGCAGCTTCCACAGCTGCCACTCAACACACTTGCGTGCGAACTTGTAGTAGGTGTCCTTCTCACCGGGAATGAACTTTGCAAGTCTCAGAGCACAGATTGCTGCCTCCGCAGTGGTACACGCGTTGCAGTAGTCCTTGCTGATGTGCCACATCATCCCTCCACCGGACTTGGAATGTTCGTCGTTGTTGTATCCACCCATGATGAACCGCACAAGGTCTCTTCCAGAGTCCAAGTAGTCCTTCTTACCAGTAACCTCATAGGCCATGATGATGGCAGAGGCCACCTGGGCGTCGTCATCGTAGTAGATGTCCTTATTACCACTGAAGTTCTCCGCAGCGCAGTAACCGTGAAACTCGGGAGATCTGTACCGGTACAACACCTGAATGGCAGGCTCGATCAGTGGGCCCATCTCCTCTGGGTAGATCCTCGCACAGTCCACAATGGCATGGACCGCAACAGAGCACGACCACACGTTGAACTTGCCCGAACCGTCATAGGTCCCACCAGCTCTCTGCTTGATGAAAGTTCCTTGCTTGGCATCCCAAAAGTGCATCCACATGGCACGCACCACATTGTAGCCTTCCAGCTGGTTGTTGAATGACATGATGAATTATCTCGCGAGTACTTTGGCCGTTCCAAATATGTACAGCTGCACAGCAATGATACTATAGGTGGAGAGATGATAACACAATACAAAGCTCACATAAATCACAATTGAAGTCCTGCTGATAGAGACCGGTGCCTTGCCCGTTCGCTACAGTGAGTAGCTTCTTGGTTGCTGCTGCCTGGGGTAATTATCCACCCAATTCCAGTTACCCACCCACAGCCTCCCCTGCCTGCCCCTGCTTGGATGAGATGACTTGCAACACAGCTGCAATGCCTGCATGCACTAATGCATGAATGCTGCGTGAGATGCATACAGGGCAGTGCACGGAAGAATGGTGGGAGAGATTATGTGGGAAGCAATCCGTGCGCTTTTGGCATGCAAATTGCGGGGAAAGATATATATATCGATTTCTAGTCTAAAACGGTAGATGACCCCCTTCCTAGTTCTAAAGACACCGTCAACTGAAGTACTTGGTCACGCGCTTGACCTGACCATCGTGATTCGGAGGAAAACCAGCAAGACTGGAGAAGGAAACGCTTGATGCCGTCGAGACGACATCTGTATCTCTACCGCACTTAGGCGAAAGGATGGAAAAGATGACCACAAACCGTTCCTAGAAACCTTCCTTAAATTCACGGCAACCGTTTTCACTGCCGTATTGCACTGCCCAGTTGCAGGTTCTGATCGCACTACAGAATGCACCGTCCACTGTGCTTCCCTCCTGGTTGCACTGCCTGAACTGAACCGTTTAAAGTAAGCCCAGACTAAAACTCTTAGAGCTTAGTGTTGAATGTGCTCAAAAATCCGACGATTGCCGTTTTAATCCGGGGGATCACAGAAAATCAGTGAAAGCTTATCATTTCAGACAATATAAAAAGGCCCTTGATCCCATGGATTTCTGAATATGTTTTCAAATGACAACACACTATAGAAACGAACTAGCAGTAATGACTAACTTTACACACTTAGAGGTATTGCCTCCATATAATGAAACCCAGCAGAGATTGGAGAGTTTCAACTTGGTTCTCTCATCTGAGAAGAAGTCCCTATGGTCTCATTGGATGGAAGCCTGTCGACAGGTAAACTCTACAAACACCGTCAGCACAACCAACCTCGAATGGCTTGGGCTTCCTCTTCATCTCAGTGGACACCTCGGGTCCCAGAAGGCACTAAACAGTGAGCATCTACCCACACTAAAGCCCGGCTTCCCCGTTGTAGTGACGGAAGGACGACTCAGAGAGGAGACAATCTTCACAGATGACGAAAGGCCCTCCAGGATGATGGTGACTCAGTGGCCCCTTGATAATTCCATTGCAAGAACAGACTTGCCCCACGAGTACTCTTCCACAGTCAGAAGGACATTTGTCGAGCTCAGGCGCTCTGAACTGGAAGACGAGGCCGAGCCGGGCCAGACCACATACTCTCTGTACGTTACTCTGGACCCCAGAGTGGATTCACCCTCCCTGTCGCAGACGGGATTCTTATCGAGGGCCGCTTCCGCAATCTTTGGCTTTGTATGGGCGGCCCTTTTTCAGCTCGAACGTCTTTGCGAGAAACCCGACGGGGAGTACTTTTACGAGACCACCGTCGACACGATGATCCTTCCCGAGTTGAAGCTACCATACTCCTCACATGTGCCGGAGGAACTTGTAGCCAAGGCAACCATTGCAGCCATAGTTGTATTCACCAGCAAGGAGTTGGATCCGATGGAGAGGACCATCGCCTGGTTCAGGTTCCATGGGTATCCTGGATTTTCAGAGGAGGAGAGGTTGGTCATCGCCCACTCTGGCGTATTTTTTGATGTTACTCAGCAACCTCTTTCCGACTTGTTCAGCTTTGTGTAGCAGACGTATCTATATATATTGTATCTATCAGTGAATATCATGAACCTAATGCTTTCTGCCCTTGAGGGTAAGGATCACCCCTAGCCATACACAGGCCCCACCAAACATTACACAGAACATGGCTCCTTTTGTCACAGACTCCGCAAAGATATCCAGCACGTCGAACGTATACTTTGGCTCCAAGCCATTTCTGACATACCATGGGTCCTTGAGCACCTTGATGAGGGTGGCCATTGCGACATCCTCATCGTCGATTACTTCAAACAGATATTCCTTAAGGGCACCGCTTAAGTGAGTGTTGTAAACACCCAGAGTTATACCCACTCCCATCACCGACCCTACAGAACGAAACACATAGTTGACACCGGTGGCCACGGCCTGGTGTTTGGGACCAACAGTCGCCACAACAGTCACTAGCAACGACACCAAAAATGCGCCATACCCAAACCCACCGAGGGAATAACCAAATGCCAATGCTGGCATCCACTTCCAAACCTGCTGGGGTGGAGGCAGCACAGTGACATCCGTGTATGCGGCGACGATGAGAAACATATTGACACCAACAAACAGCAGAGCGGTGGAAAATAAAGACATCATGTTCGAGTTATATTTGACAACCTCGTCATGCGAGGTGTCATCTGTGTGCCTACCGGATAGGGTTATCTTGCGGTGAGACCTCAGAGCCCATCCGGAGAACAGAGAGCCCAAAGAGATAGATATCACTCCACAGCCGTTGAAGAGGCCCGCGTACACAGGAGAGAGCCCATGGATGATCTGGAGGTACAGCGGGATCAAGAAATAGTGTCCATACACGGCGGAAGCGCCAAAGGCGGCAATCAGCGCTGTTATCCGCAGCTGTCCCTGGAAGATGAAGAAGGGAATGAGCTGTTCTTTGGCTACGTAATTCTCCACGTATAGGAAAGCGGCCAAGGCCACAAAGAATACACACACTACAATAATGGTATACAGGCTGATGCCGGTGGTGTCTTTTGCGGTCTCGGAGAGATCACCGTTGTTGGAAAACAGCAGTAACAGAGAAGTGACACAGACGGCAAGCGTGGCGGAGCCTGCAAAGTCGATTCGGGCAAAGTTTTCCCTCGTGAACTTCTTCTTGGTCTCATGGTCCGGCTCACCAGTGGCATGGTTCAGATAGTCATGCACAAACCAATATGTAAGGGTAGATGCGATACAAATCATGGGCACCTGAATGGCAAACATCCACCTCCAGCCAATGGTCTGAACACACAATCCACCAATGGGGCCGCCCAACATCTGGCCTACCCCAAACACGATATTAGCATAGCCTTGGAAGATGCCCCTCTCCCTCAATGGGACGATGTCACTCACAATGATGCTGGAAAGCGCAGAGAGCCCTCCACCGCCGATTCCGGCTATTGCCCTGGCTGCCGAAAACTGAAACACCGAGCCCGAAAATGAGCACAGAAGGCACCCAAGAGCAAACCAGAATTGTGCAAACATCAGCATGCTCTTGCGGCCCATCACGTCGCTCGCCTTGCCGTATAGCGGCTGGCACGCCGCGTTCGTGAGGAGATACGAGGTGGCTATCCATGTGACCTTATCTGATCCGTTCATTGAGGCCGCAATAGAACTCATTGTTGTGGAAACGACCGTGCCATCCACCGCAGAAATGAAGCTGCCTATCCACAGGGCCGGGATGACATAGTACGCCGCAGGGTTAATTCTGCCCGGGGGATGTGGTGGGGTCTGGATCAATGGGGTTGACTCGAGGGCAGTGTTCCTTGCACTCTCAACATCATCTGAGGTGCTCATGGTTTGTGAATATGGAAATACAGTTGGAGAAATTAGTCTGAGCAAAAATCGCTGGGATTTTGAAATGCCCGTTACCTCTGGTGTGGGGATCTGCTGTGAATGAGTCACTATTGATGAGATGCTGCAATTACCAACTGCTGTCTTCCAAAATATCACATCAAAAAACTAAACCTTCACTCCAAGTATTACAAAGCAACGATCACTTCAACGATCAAACGATTATCAACCATATAATACCCTCAACAACTTGTCAATCTATCAGAAAAACCTGCTCCTACAGTCATGGAGGAAAATACCCAATTCGGACACCCCGCATGCTGCATATGCACGGCAGTTAGCCGTTAGCCAACGGTCATAGTACATGTAGATGGGATTATTGACATGGCATTCATTGTTGTAATGAAGAGTACTCTTGATGCTCATTGTAATTATTGACATTGTTGTTGACTGTTGCTGATTACGGCTGGCTACGGCTGGCTACAGTATCAGATCTTTAGTGCGTGACGCACCTTTAACATGTGAGCCTACTCTTACCTTTAATGTGTCACCCATCTCTAAGGTTATGCCATAATATCACCAATGTCTATGCCATATCATTCTGCTATATATACACAGCGAAATGCCAGCTACTTATTATCACAGCTGCATCCCCCCTAATCGTCAAAACTTCTTGTAGTAGTAACTCAACCTGTCGAAAAACTTGAGCTCGTCCTGTATCACCAGCTGCTTCTGGCTCCTCACCAACTCTTTAATATTGGCAAACCCATAGTGGTGGTGCAGCAGCACAACCAGCACCAGCGAGTAGCCCACCTTGTAGTCACGAGTCACAACCATCAGCTCCAAGACGCGCACCGCAATCTTGTGAGGGAGTGCCAGAAACAGCAATTGGGAGAAGGTTTTGTAGTTGAGCCCCTCTAGCTCATCGTCATACGCCGGCGAGAGGTATTTCCTCAAAGTGGAATTACGGGTGGCATGTGAGTTGAAGCGGCCAATGGAGGTTTCTGTAATGGCACACGATCTGATCATGGACATCAACCGGAAGGCTTGCCGAGCAATGTTGCGAGACAAAGCATCTGCCTCAGACTCGCTGCCGCCCTCACATACACCCTTACTCTCGCTTGTCAGATATAGAAGTGTTGCCAGGATATGCTCATCCCCATATGCCATTTCCTCCTTGGAAACCGCTTCCACTAATAGCAGCTCCCGCAGAGACCTGGTCATTTTGCCATTGGAGTCGGAGTAGACTCCAAAACTGACACCAATCTCTTCAACCACAGACTCAATCTCCGCCACTTTCCTCGCAAGCGAGAGGTTCGCAAGCGTCTCGAGAAGAGAATCATACGATTCTGCTTCTGGCTGTGATGCTGCCCCACCCACAGTTTCCAATACTTTACCCCACACGGCTGTCTTCTCCTCCAAAGGGATCTCCGTCTTCCAGCACATCTTCTTGATCTCCGACACGTGCGAGCTGCGCAGCGTTTCCTTCTGGGCCAAGTAGGCGAACCGCGCATCGTTAACCGTGCAACGGCGTCTATACAAATCAATTTGCTCGCTCCTACGGCGCTCAAGGCTTGCCGCTCTTTCGATCATCTTCTTGAACTCATGCTCGTGTCTCTTAGCTTCGTCCCTCTCCTTGGGAGGCAACCACACGGGCCTCGTGGGCGTCACCACGCCTCTCTTCTCATCCGATACCAGCTCCAAGTCGTCCAGCCCTGCACGTGTTACCTCACCGACATCCAAAGGCAGGTTTGCGCTTGATCTCTTGCGTTTATCAAGCTCGTTTTTGAAGAAGACAGACGAAGAGAACTCGTAGAACTGCGAGAGCTCTTTGGCCACAGGTGACAGATCCATGAATGCGTCGTGCGTAGATAGAGAATAAGATGGGTTGCCACAGGGACCGTTGCTTACCGAGGGTCTGGCCGCATTGCTAGAATGACCCAAGCTGTCCACACTTCCCAGATTATCCATGTTGCCCAAACTTCCCATAGAGTGTCTGACCATCCCATTTGGCGCACCAGGAGCGCTCTGCCCACTGTTCCCACCAGACTCACCACTTCCACTACTCCCATACGAATGAACAGATGGTCTCTTCGCCAGTTGGTGCTTGGGGAACCCCAGTCCAGGAGGCAGGGGAGAAGGGGGCAGCATCACCTCTGCGGCCTCGAATGCCCGCTTGATCTGGCAAGGGGTGTTGGAGGCCGAGAACAGCGACGCCGTTCCGCTCACGGCAAGCGGCACGTTCCACACCAGCGCATCTTGGGGGATATCATCGTCAGACCCCATGTCGTCATAGATGCTGTTGCGCTTGTCGAGGGCGGAGCGTAATGACTGCTTGGATGCGGCCCTTCTCATTCTGAAACGCTGGGACGACGTTAATGTGGCAGTTGATTGACTGTGAGAAAGGCCCTGGGCAGGTGGTCTGTTGCTCAAAGATGGCCCGTCATCCAGAGAAGAGTCTTTGCTCTGCGAGGGTCCGTTACCCACCAGTGACGGCACAGATGAGAATTGGTGGTTTGCGATGCCATTGTGGGACCTCGATGTGGTTCTTGAACGGGATATCGAAGAGCCACTCTTGATACGGGAAATGGCAGCCCCGGCAGTCCCAACAGCCCCGGCAGACCACCCCTGGGACTGTATATTCCTATTATTGGGGGAACTCGTGACGGTGTCAATGTTCGATAGTGTGGTGTTCCCACTGTATATGCTGTTGCTGGATGCGGCGTACTTGCTCTTCATCTGCTGGTCTATGGGTATTACCGGAGAAGCATAAGCGGAGCCGGTAGAGACGCTCGTCATCGAGCTGAGCCGTGAGGTGCTCTCCTCGGCCAAATCCGAGGATGAACTCTCCGTAGCTGCTGACGACGCGTGAGAGGAGCCAGAGATGGGCCGCTCTCCATTGTCTTCTAACGGGGTGAACGGGCTCAGGCCAAACACTCCCACCGAGTTCCCACTTGAGTTCCCACCAAGTGCTGCAGCACCAAGGGAGCCCTGGCTCTTTGAAAGTGAAGACAAAACGCTCTCGCTGGGCCTCTTGGAGAGCCTTATGCCCAGGCCCTTGGTTGTTTCCTGTATGCCAGACGAGCTTGCACGTCTTGGCTTTAGCGTCTGTGCATGTTTTAGCGTCTCCATGTGTGATGTGGGAGTATGAGGAGCCGAAATCGGCACATCGGTGAAGTCCTCTTCCTTGACACTCGATAGCGAGATCGCCGAAGTGTTGTATGCGCTATGGTGTACCATTGATGAAATATTTTCTGAAGCGACTGCTGAAGCGATTGCTGAAGCGATTAGATGTGTTGGATTTGTTGAAGCGAGTGACTAAAAGGTATTATTGCTGTTATGCGGTATGTTTGTTTGCCCTCACGCTATGTAGGCACTGTAGATACGGTGTGATCTGAGTCTGGTGATGCTACACGGCCATTAGGCGAGAACAACACAACAGCGTGAAATGTATACACATATACAGGGATGTCGCTGTGTGAAAGTTGTGTCCGAGATGGTAGTTTTGCTCTAATCGGTGTCGGTGGTGGCTGTGGTAATGCTATGTTGTGTACCTTGCTAAGGATCTTGCGATTCGTCTTACGATCTGTACTGCGATATCCCACTACCGATGTCCAGGCGTACCGCTGATCTCGTTAATGATAACCTCTCTCGATGTAAACACAAAACGACCCAACTATTTTAAATGTTTACTGTGCAATCCCGAAAACCCTCTCTCTGTCTCTCTCTTTCTGGTTGGTATCACATTAAGCCCAAGGGTCTTTTGGACGCCTGTCCCGTTGTGTATGTGCGTCAACCGTTTTGAGCCACCAAGGCCTTAATTGTTGATTTTTGTTGTTATTTTTGCTCTGGTGCGGCACCCAAAACGGCACGGTAGTGCAGGGGACTCGAGGCTTATGGGATGCACGAGTGCATGAGGCTGCATGTTTCAAGGTGGGCCACTGGAATTTAATATTGAGATCGGGGTGATATTGATTGATTGATTGAGGTTGATTTAGATAGAGATTGAGATTGGGCTTGGGAATCAGATTCACTTTGATCAAAGTTAAGGTAGCTTGTAAGTTGGCCTAGGGGTTTAAAGCAAAGGTGAAATGCTTGAGGATTCTTAAGGATGTTTGAGGATGCTTGAGGTCAAGTGGTGGGCCACTATGGATTAAAGTATGAAGAACAGTCTGCGTGATGGAGAATCTTTGACACACTGGAGCAGCAGAGAATAACAACCCCGGATAATGCATATATGATGCACATTTGTAACCATGCTATGGACTGGTGACTGTCTGCAGGATATGGCAGCAGCATCAAAATAACCGTACACCACAACACACCACAACACAACAACATACCAGATGGGCCCATAGAGCAGATACTGAGCTAAAATTGGATCGATTTACTATAAAAGAACCATGTTCCTTGGCCCTGTCTAATCTGGTGCCCTGGCTGCCCTGACTGCCCTGACTGCCCTGACTGCCCTTGGACGCCATGGCTCCGGTTTGCTTAACTCCGTCTTGCAGTCGTTCCACCTTGCAGATCCACTAGTAGCCTGCCTGCAGATATCAACACACTGCTCATCCTATACTGCTTAATTTAGCATCAAACCGATTGACGGTAATGAAAAAATAGGTGCAATATAGCGCAAGGCTTTTAGAATGAAATAAAAAGATTCCAGATCAAAGATTCCAGATCAAAGATACAACGATAGATCAGTAACAGCAATACAAGTCCACATGCCTCTTTCGTGCAGCCAAACCTTAAACAGCAAACCTTAGACGGTTCTATCCGCCTTACTTCTGCTCTATTGCTCAAGCTGCTGTCAAGCATCGGCAGCACGGTCCACACGGCCCGCACGGCTTGCTTACGTGCCGATGCATGGGCGTGTACCGTAATGTTTTGGGATGGGTTTCAACACGACCATGGATTACCCCAGGTTTGGAGAGAAAAGAGGAGAAAAGGGAATAAAAGCTCATTTGGACAGAACATTGTATCAGTGATGCTCTTTATTTAGGTTGATGGTGATGGCATATCATGTACCTACTGAACCCATTGGAACTTTCCGTCACCTCCAAGCGTTATCCGTTGGCTCTCTTGGAGTCATCACGTTTGAGATGAAGTAAATTTGTGTATGAATACATACTACCACCACAGAGTGAATTGGTGTTCTAAAGCACTATCATGGCTACCATTAACTTCCCTTATAGGGAAGGCTTCCTTTCCCTTGACAGTTATCGTGATAGTTTGGTGCTTCTATTGAGCTCCAAGGGGTTCCAGCAGGTGGTACGATACTCCAAGGATGAGAGGGCCGGGATTGGGCCCATTGGAATGGGCATTCTCTCTGATGTACGACGGCACACTCTCCAGCCCGTCAAGCCGGGAGATTATGACTCTTCACCACTGGCTTCATCGCTGACAATAGGTATGACACCGTCTCGTGCAGCAGTCAATTCCTGCTTTGCAAAGGCGGTCAGCGGAAGCATATCATCCAAAGGAGGCGCCTGTTCAAAGATCATAGAGGTAGCTTCGGGCAAAGGGTATCTATCACGGATATTGAGCAATGCCTACGGCCATAGGGTTGTATGCATTGACTCCAACAAAGAAAAGAGCCGTTCCAGTTTGAGGGTAAACCATCTGATTAATGACGGTAATGTTGCTTTTAGCTATGGCAGGGCCACCACTAACACCAACGACTCCGGTGGGCTCATGTCGATCAGCAGCCGGTTGAATTCTCCTGAGGACTTGGCTTCTGCTTTGGAGGAGCCCTCTGTGATGAAGTTCTTGCAGGTGGGAGAATCTCCTGTATTTGAAAACGGCCGTGTTATCGCAGCAAAGGTTGAGGTTTGCGTTGTTGGGCTAAATGTGTGTGGGGACCTGGCTGGTGTCGTGATCAATTCAATTGGTGGTGTACGCACTCGCTCTATAAGGGTGAAGGGTCTGGTGATCTTGGCCTGTTGCTTCCATTTGATAGAACAGTTCCCATGCAGTCAGGCGATGGGACGGGCCCTTCCGATGGATATTGGATCTCTTTTACCGTTTACCAACATCGAGTTAGAAAAAGCATGCGATGGGGAGACTGAACTTCCCAGCGTTGGGGTGGTGAGGTCACTTTTGCACCTTTTGCTGGAGGCCGTTGTATTACTAGACAAATGTTATCTGATGGCTGAACAGGGGTTCACAAAGGTAACGGTTCGAGGGATATTTGACAAGAGAATGAACAACAACAGGAATTATATACTTGAAGGTGAGTGGGGGTGACAGGAGCAGAGTAAGCCTGTCAAAGCATGTTTGGTCAGATGTGGTTTGACCCACACACCATACTACATAGCATACTACATAGCACACACTACATCTTCTCTAGTAGTTTCAGCATACAATTCTCTACATTATATCAATATCTCCAGCATCTATTCCCCTCTATCTTCTCATTCCCTCCCACAGTCACTACTCATTCGCCTGTAGGCCGGGCCATCGCAGCGCACAGGCCATCGCATGAGACGACTCACTAAGGGCTTCTGCCAAGGAGTAGTGAGCCTGCGAGTGCGTGGGGGGTGGGCCGGAGATACCGATGAACGAGGCGGAGTTGTGTTATGGAAGAAAGTGAATAATAGGGAGGAATTGGAGACGTGGAGAAGTCGGAGATAGAGAAATCGGATAATATGTAGAGTATGGTGGGGCAGTGAGGCAGCTTCTATGGTACACACCCCTTTGATGTACAGTGATAAATGCAAGGCTGCAAGGGTAGCTGGACTACCTTACTCTGTCCAGCGTCAATCAGTTATCAGTAGATTCAAGTATATACACACTGTCTCCCAGTACTATCTGATACACTCCAACAAATTATATCCCTTTAACATATATCGCATTACTTGTAAATATATGGTAGCATATACAACCACGTCCCTGTCCTAGTAACCTTCTTGCTAGGCCATCAGAGCGAGCCCGTATGCCTTCTGTCTTGCTGCCTGTCCCGTCTGCCTGTCCCGTCTGCCTGTCTGCTTCTCCCTGCGCTGCCTACCCGTCCAGTCCTCTTCTCCCCTGCTCCCCTGCTCCCCCAACATCACCCCATAACAGCGAAACGACGGGCTTATGGATATTCAAAGCACCACTACGCCCGCAACCTCCACACGCATCGACACGCACCAACACGCACAACACCGCAGCCTGTCACGCAGAGGCCCGTCCCAACTTGCCTGCCAACGACACCTCTGCCCTGCGGCAACGACACCTCTGCCTGCCAAATGGGGCCATTGCCTTGAACGCAGTGGGCCGCAACGGCCTACGCCTACAGAGGCGATGGCCTGGAGCGCAAAGCTTAGCTAAGAGAGAGTTTTTGGGTATGTTTTTCAAAACAGGTTTAAACGAGTTACGATCAATACGGTGCTGATAACGGTGGATATTGTCTGTACTGTTTATTCACGCCATAGATACTTACGTTGTGTAGTGTTTGCACTTGCGATACCGTTTGCACTCTTGATACTGTCTGCTCTGCTGATCACTACACTCTTCACTGGATTTATCTGCTGGGTAGAAGGTATTGACTGAGGCGGTACTGGGTATATATAAACAATCGCCACCTCCACATATCCAACATCATACTTGTCTCCACACACACACACACACACACGCCTGATCGCAGATATCTCACTGGCCTCCCACATACCATCACATTTACCACTACACAGCACACTATATCCTTATCACAGCACCACCCACACACACGCAATACTGTTGCTAATACTATACGTACCATACCATACTCACCGTACTTACCACTACAACACATCTCACGGCTTTAAACTCACGTATCAACCTTCACTAGGAAATATCACATCCACACTCGAAGTTGGTATTAACCATCCAAAACCCCACTAATCCATCCCACTAATACATGCACGATAACCAACACGGTATGAACACCTTCATCGAGTCAATATATAACCCGCTCGGGGCCAACTTGACCCAGCTCAACCTGGATTACCCACCACCGTCCTACATTTTGCCGAAGAAAGATGTCATAGAGGGCCTTCCTGATGGTATCCTGGCCCTCATAGCCCCAATCGTCGCCTACTGGGGGTACTCCTCCTTCTTCCACATCGTCGACGTCTATCACCTCGCTGAGAAGTACCGCATACACCCCTCTGAGGAAGTTCTCAAGAGAAACACCGTGAGTGAGCGCGAGGTGATCCATGATGTGATCCTCCAGCATGTCATTCAGACAGTCGTCGGCCTGGGGGTGTATGCCATAGATAAGAGCCCCACCACCGGGTTCGAACTCAGCGAAATGTGGCACCTCAAGCAGACCTATCCCTTCTTGGGCAACCTGGGAATCTACTACCTCTACATGTACGGTTTCTCCTTGGCAAAGATCTTTGTCGCGTTCACCATCATTGACACTTGGCAGTTCTTCCTCCATAGGCTGATGCATATCAACAAGACGCTCTACCGGAGGTTTCATTCGAGGCACCACCGCCTGTATGTGCCCTACGCTTACGGTGCTCTCTTCAACGACCCGGTTGAAGGGTTCCTCCTCGACACCTTGGGGGCCGGTATCGCATCCATCATTACACAACTCACCCCACGCGAGGCCACCGTGCTCTATGTGTTCTCCACATTGAAGACCGTGGACGACCACTGCGGTTACTCACTGCCCTTTGACCTGTTCCAGATCCTCTTCCCCAACAACTCAATCTACCACGATATCCACCACCAGCATTTCGGCATCAAGTCCAATTTCTCCCAGCCCTTCTTCACCATCTGGGATTCTGTGTTTGGAACCACTTACCACGGCATCGACGAGTACAAGCAGAAGCAGCACAAGATTACCCTGGACAAATATAAGCAGTTCCTGGATGACAGAAAGACTGCAAGGACAAATAAGGCCAAGCAGGCAGAGAAGGCAGAGTATTCTGGCAGTGAGGACGAGCCAGAGGATTCCAAGAGCAAGTGAGCGTGATGATCGTGAAGGTGATGTCTATAAGAGAGTGAGTGTCTAGGGAATCTAATTTTTTGAGAGCTAAGAAGGAATTGGCAGCGAAGGGCTGGTAATGAGGAGCTGGTCATGATGAACTGGCACGCTTCGCATTCTCTTGGAGAATTTCAAATCAGTCTAAATCCATGTGAAGACGTTATGGTGATGGGGCATGGCCCCCAATCTAATTTTTTTTTATTGTATTTCTTGAGGGACTGTTTATCGTGTACATTCGCCAATGAGGCATTTCTGTCCAGTGGAACCTAATAATATGTGAAGTGAGTCTCAGAGTAGATCTAGACGGTTGATGACATAAGTGTATTGAGCTTAGGGAGAGTCGTATGCTAATTCTCTATCGAGTCTCTTAAAACGATTCGATCGACTTTGTGTTGAGAGTATGCATGTCAGCTCTGTACCCATTGCCTATCGAGTATGTTTGCCAATTATCCCCTTTGAGTATTTAGTATCTACCGAGAGTGTTAAACCCAGGTTGAATGCCTCTATTGAGTATGCTGTTCATAGCGCTATATACAAGGTGCGGCCAACTCATACCGAATCTGAACTCTCCCTCGCCTTCTTGAACTCCTCTCTGCTCTTTTCCCTCAACTCGTCCAACACGACAAACCTTTCTCTTGGATTCACCACCGGCAGTTCCCCGTGTGTCACCAGCTCCGTGTTCCAATGCTTATCCTCGCCCTTCCTCCACAGGTTTTCCCATGAGATGCTGGTTTTGAACTTGAACTCGTCCACCACTGTGGCCAGATCGGCCACACTCTCCATGGCATATGTGGGACGGAACTGACCGGAGTACCAGATGTGCCCGTCACCGTTGCGCTTCCTCAAGGACTCGGCCTCTTTCCTCTTGCTCACCTCCCTCATGTATCTGAGCTCCACCAGAGCGTTGTAGGCCTTCTGCGCCTTCTCGTACGTGCCGAAATCCGCCACCGCCATGATCCTCCAGATGTCCCTACGCTTTGTTGGCTTTTTGTTCTCCCAGTTTGGACGCCAGAACTGCTGCTTAATCTGGTAGTTGGTCATGTGAGGCAGCTGCGAGTATACCACCTGGCCACTCTCCACGTTCCTGAACAGGAACACCTGGGGTGCAAACCCGTTCTTTTCAATCCACTTGGATGGTCTGAATTTATTAGACATGATCGCAGAACTGAATCTTGGTGTCTCTCCACGAAATCACTCAGGTTCTCACTCACTCTCCACCGTTATATATCACCTCTGTTATATCTCACCACGCTTAATGTATGTGCTCGGCTGAAATATTCACCGCACTATTTTTCAGCCCGTAGCCATTGGCAGATGGCAGATGCGGGCTAATAAGGAACCCCCCATACCCCTACTGTGTACTAACCAGAAAGCCTGCACTTATAGAGAGTTGGACTGTACAGGCTTCGCTTAAGTATGGAAGTTGCCAAAGCTTAAGCATTTTAAATAAGCAGTTACTATGGGAGTTTATTATCGGGTGTCATATAAATAGTGATGTCAGTTTGGTATTTCAGTGAGGTGTGTCTGTGAGGTGTGTGAGGTGTGTGAGGTGTGTGAAGTATGTCTGTGAGGTATGTCTGTGGCTACTCTCTGCTTGCTATAACAGTTAACTATGCAAGACTTGACTATGACAGCTCTATAGGTTAATACAGTGGTATAAGCACTTGCTATGAAACTATAAAAACTACAGAATCTACGGCTCCCAACAGAAGTTGTAACTCTGTAGTAGAAAGTTGATCAAATTTTTAGTTCCTCATTAATACCCGGAGTGTGAAACGGTACCTGTAGGGTTACTGTCTATATATACAGTTCTGAGTCTTCTTTTACTCCTCTTTATCCCTGTGCACGTACATTTCCGATCCCCTCAGTCTCGTTAGATCACTCCCCTCCTATCCATTCACATATATCATCCTCATACCGCTCCTATTGTCATCATATAATACACTACAACACCTTGCTTTCTAGCATCATCTCCTCGTCATAGATGGAGTCTCCCTCCTCCTCTAGCCCTGAGAAAAACATCCGCTCAAACGACTCCGTGATGAATATCCCCACTCCTGTCAAAATACATGTGATGCCAAATATCTTGTCGAACCAAATCTCAACAAACGCAGGCTCCAATGGCTTGCCCAGAGCATTGGTTAACGACGTCGAGAGGGATGCCGGCACATTCGATCTCAGCAACAGGATCGTTGAAAGGATATATATCCCAGACATCTCGCAAGTGAGTAGCGATCTGAAGATGGAAGTTCTGGCTGCGGCAACGCTGCTGCTGCTGCTGCCGCTATGCGCAGTACCGTCCGGTACGGCTGAGGTGCTCTTAATCTTTGTGGGGAGCAAGTTGGCAAAGCTGTTGAATGTGGCTATCACGCTCGAGAATGAACAACAGAAAAGCGCACCGGCCAAAAGGAACGTCACCTGATTCACCAACGCCTTTTCGTCATTGAATGTGACGGGATCTATGCTCAACAAAAGTTTGGCCAAACTCACCGCTAGCACATCTTGTGAGATACCGCCGCCGTTACCCTTGGCAATGTCCTCGGGTTTGAAATACTCGGTATAGAGGATCCACGGCAGCTTCAACACCATGATCGAGATGAACCTATATATACAGTAAACGGCAAATGCCTTTGACCCCCAGGTGGAGATCCTCCCGGCAAACGAAGACGAATACTTGTGCTCCTGTAGTTTCTTAGTGAGGTTACCCAAATCAGAGTACAGCGCTGCACGCATCTGGACCAGCGCATTCACCTCGTTCTTCAGCTCGTTGATGGTTTTGCTCTCGTTACTACCCAGTGCCAGCAGCTTGTCCCTGAAGAAGGACTGGGACTTAGTGAGCAGAGGAACCGGCTTGCCATCGTTGCCCATGTCGGCATTGCTGCTCATCATTTTGGTCA
Source organism: Kuraishia piskuri (assembly GCA_030567595.1). Taxonomy (NCBI): domain Eukaryota; kingdom Fungi; phylum Ascomycota; class Pichiomycetes; order Pichiales; family Pichiaceae; genus Kuraishia; species Kuraishia piskuri. Next base: position 30,882 of record JAJLSM010000045.1, read on the forward strand.
GCTCCTCCTCCCTCTTGTGGAGCAGCTCGTCCGTTGTACGCAGTGCAGCAGCCACCCTCTCTATATCAGATTCTCGTACAATTTTGGGCTTCTTCACAAAAGCGTAGTACGGCGAGCTCAGGGATCCCATCCCCGACAGGACCCCCATTGCTGAGATCCCCAGCAGAGACAACTCCTTGAGAGATGTGGACAGCAGCGAGGATTCACCGCCCGAGTCCGAGCCCGACACGCTCGCCACAATACCGCTGCTGAACAGTTTAGCGCCCAGCCTGTTGAGAGCGACGAGCCACAGGCAAAATAGCCCAACGGCAAAAACCGCGGCTATTCTGAGCCTCGTACTCGACAGCGACCACGACGGAGCGAGCCGTCTCAGCACCGTGAGCACAATGAGACACAACGGCACCACATACGACAGCAGCACAACTATGCACGGTAGCACGACATTCCAACATGCCAGTTTGCTCTCATACGAAAACCAGCCCAAAGTCTCAAACATCACCAGTTCAATGATGCAGAGGGTGAGTGCAAATGTGGTGGAGAAAATGCCTCGCACGTGGAGCTCCATTCTGTCGTTTGCGTGGGTGAGGCTCGTGTGGTACTTTCTCCTTTGGTGGCGCTCCTCAAACGAGGCATTGAGCCCCAGCTCTTTGTGATTGAGGTTGACTGTGTATTGGCCAAAGAGCCTGGGGATCAGTGGGTGCACCACTCTATCTGACCACACAAAGAACACCACGAAGGATATGAACAGAAACGGCTTTGCCGTGGCTGTTGAGTCCCGTTCCATCTGAGCGGTGGTTTACTTGCTTTCTGTTGTGGTTGTCTTCTGTGACTGCTCTGTCTGTCTCTCTCGGCTCGGACTCGTGCTGCGTAATGTGTGTGTGCTTCCGTGACTGTTGCCTTTCTCTGTGCCTATGACTGTAGTTCTCTCTCTGCTGTGTAATGTAGTTCTCTCCCTGCTGCGTACTCTGGTATCTTGAACTGTAAAATTTCCAAAAGGCAATGCTATTTGGTTACTCTGCAAATGCTCCGTATATCGTGTCTCCCCACAGTAATGAGGTGTACCTACCAGTAACCAGTAACTGCTACCAGAAGCTCCCTATTATTATGTGTATACTAAAGATACGCAGTGGGTGTGTACGGAGTATTCTGAGATAACCTGTGGTGTGTACTCTGCCAGCTATCACGATCTCTCAATTCTTAAAACCACAGGGTCTATGTACTTCCTTATAAATTCGTATATACATAATTCAGAAACTACTAGTCATCAACTCTTTTGAAAAGCTCCGTCCTACGCTCCGTCCTACCTATCTCTACAACCACATACACACACCCATCGATAGCCACTCGATGCAGCCCATATAGTTAAATGGCATGCATGTTAAGGGCATCCACCGTTGGGACGTTAAATAGTGTACTTAATTTATAGGGGCATCCCCTTCACAGAGGGCATCTCTTGCACGGAGGGCGTCTCTTTCGTACGGCAGGTGATACAGTATGGGAGATGGCCTGGGGTGGTCTAGGATATCCTGGGACGGCCTGGGATGGCCTGGGATATCCTGGGATATCCTGGGACAAAAGCCAGACAAGACGTAGTGGGACGAGAGTGGGCAGGGCGTGGTAACAGATAGCAAGCCTGGGAGGAGTAAGAAGACAGGTTACACTCACAGCAGCAACTAACCCATCACTTAGTAGACAACACTTGGCCTGAGTTTGGGGCTACCTCTGCGTCCCTTCTGGCCGAAAGCCGATCTCTGCTGGACTCTCGAGGTATGCCGGCCGGAGTTTAGAGTGTGCGTCCGCTGATCTGCCAGCCCGCTTCTGCCAGCCCGCTTCTGCCAGCCCACCTTCTCTTAGCCTAACACTCAAAGGCTCTGGTAGGCACTCTTAGAGACCCCTTACTGGCAGCAACCACAGTAATAAGCAACAGTGATAAGCAATGGCAGTAACTCGTGATAAATCACACTTTCTACATAGACAATCAATAGGAACCACGAATTGGATAGCAAGATTCAGCAGTAATCGATCAGTAGTGAGATTAAAAGACATCCACTCTGATGATCCACAGACCCATTACTACTTACAGCATTGCATGCAATGCTGCATGCCTTATATGAAACAATGTCAACCAGAATATAATTAGACGACTAAAGTAGAAACATGCTATCTGCATTTCAGAGTATAGCCTTTAAAGAAAAATCCAAACTCTAGAGAGAAAAAACCGTTTGCAAACAAGAAAACACACAGTGCTGGTAGAAAAACACAAAACTCACGAAGAGGAAGAATCGTTCTTCTTCTCGCTATCCCTGGTGACTCTGCTCACCAGGTGCGAGGTGTGGGTGTGCATGGGAGCCACAGCCTCAATCACCTGGTCGTACTCCTCGTCAACGTTGGCAACAGGGCCCTTGTACCAGTTGCGGGCACTGAGCAAATACCATCCACCGGCACCAATAAAGGTGAATCCAAGGATGACAATCGTGTAGTTCATGTCTGCTGGTGTCACTGGCATGTAGTTGGGGAACACAAACACAACAGAAACAAACACGGTCCACATGCAGGCGTAGAACATCACAGGCTTGGAGAGAGGACCCATGTGGAAGGGGCCCTTCTTGACACCCATCCTCTCGGCGTTGAACAGGAAACATCCAATAACCAAGATGTACGACCAGTCGGTAGCAATGGCACAGGCAGAGAAAATGGCGTTCATGGCAACGGCAGAGCCCAGGTTGATGAGTGTCAAGCACGAGTTTATGAAGGTGATGAGCCACACACATCTCATTGGAGCACCGGTTCTCGAGTCAAGGTGGTGCCAGTAGTCAGAGTATGGTAGACCCTTGTCACGTGCAAATGACCAGAGCGCACGCGATGTGTAGCAGATGGCAACGGCACCACAGAACCACAACACGACGAAGCAGATGGCAAGGTAAGCAGTGGCAGCCGTCTTACCCATGGCAAAGAAGAAGATGTCCACAATGGGCTGGCCAGAGGCGGAAGCAAGCAGGTTGGCAACGCTGTTACCCATGCAGAGGGTGAAAACAACCACCAAGACCCATCCGAGCACAGCAGTGGTGGTGAGAGCAGAGGCAATGGCAAGTGGGGTCTGGTAGGCAGCGTTGTGGATCTCCTCAGACATACGCGAGGTGGCATCGTAACAGGTCATGACCCACGAAACGTTGAGGAAACCAAAGAGGAAAGACCACCCATCAGCAGACCAGCCTGTGGAGTTCTCAACGTGGGTGAAAGTGAAAGAAGCCGTGTTAATCTCAGGGCACTTGACTAGCATCGTCACGATGAGAGCAATGGTGGAGCAGATATTGATGATGCAGTAATACTTCGTGATGGACGACAACACGCTTCCCGGCAGCGAGTTGAGCAGACCATGGGTGATCATGATGAGGATCGACACGGCAGTGATGTGGCCAGCAGTGGGCACATAGGAGTAGTCAGAGTAGGCACTGATGGTCTGGCACAGCAGGGTGGCAGCACCAAAGTCCGTGGAGCACGCACCGGTCAAGGCACCGAGGATATACAGCCAACCATCGATCCAGCACATAATGGGCACATATGGCTTGGGCACAACGTGCGTCAAGGTGTAGTACATACCACCGGAAGTTGGGAAACACGATGTGATCTCAGCAACAGACCAGGCAATACACAGACATCCAAATGCTCCGACAAACCAACACCACACACCGGCTGCGGGGCCACCGGCGTAGAGAGGGTACTCATAGGTGATGGCGATGGTTCCCATCAAACCAGACACAGACAGTGCAAACGAATACGTCGAGAGAAAGTTGTATTCACGCTTGAACTCCTGCTTGTAACCAAGATCTGCGAGCTCACGCGCATCGGAGTCGAGCAGCACACCGTTAGGGGCCGACACAACGGTCGTCAGAGCCTCAACGTCCTTTCCCATGTTGAAGATATGATGTCACCTTTCAGAGGGAGTTGTGGGTGGGTGAGGTAGTGAACGAGAGACGGTGCTCTATATATATATATCAATGTAAGCTATGTGAATGCTGCTATGCATGGACAGCCGATAAGCACAACTTTGATCCGACTATCTTTTTCACCCTAAAGTTTAGGCTGAAACCTATGAAATCTGTAAAGTGATTCTGGAGAGAACACACCAGGTGAAAAAAAATCTCTTCAGACCAAAGTGCTAGATGAGTCCATAATATACCCACCAGGCTGGGTATGCCCAACAATGGGTCGCCGAAAAAAGGGCGGCATGTGTTAGGCAAGGTGCAGTATGGTAGAAGCGGGAAAGATAAGAGAAAAGCTATCACAAGATACGTAGATGCATGCAGGAGAGTACGCGGAAGTGGGAATGGCAGAAATGGCAGACTGCAAGTTGTTTTGATTGGACCGTAGAACCCTGACATGAGGAAGCGCTTTATTTTTACTGCTTCGGTATACTCCAAACAGGGGAGAGAATACCCACGTATGGTGAGGTGGGTTCTGTATAGTGTGGTATGTATGGAAGAATGCCGGTGAGGAGAGGGGGTGTTTTAGCAAGGCAATCAATCAATCAGATCAGCCCTGGGCCCCTGGGTTAAGCTCTGCTGATACAGGATACATTTACCCACCGGGTCACCGGCCACGGATGCAGGCAGTGGCTACGGGATGGTGCAGTGTTATCGTTATCTTTTCCCCTTTACTGCCCTAGCCGGCTAATGGCTGTCACCACATAGATCGGTCATCCACTCCTCTTTCTCCTTCTGCTCCGCTTGGCTCTATGTAAGATAGCCAAGATCGCGGAGCAGCATGCTTGACACACCCTGACATGGGGCATGGCGCGCGTTTGTTATCGAGGTACATTCTGCATCTAATCAGTTGCCCCGTACATGACATACCAGCCGTTATCGTGATAATCACATCAAAAGCAACCACGGGGTGGGTGCTATCCTGTATATTAGACAGCCAACTCGCTTACACTAAGGCATTTGGACTCTGCAGTTGAAGCAGCCCTCTGGCTCTTTTATCCCAATGTGGTGATGCTTTTCCGTGGCTTTTACGGCCCTCGATTCCGAGGTGCATATGTTAGGCGCACGACCAGCATGAAAACGTGTAGGGCTGCTGTTGTCTGGGATTCCTTTCTCTTGCTAGATAACCCAACTGACTCCGGACTACATCATATCTTGGATTCTTTAGCCCGTCTTATCAGAAACAGGATAATTCCGACCTACGTCAGCACTTCAATAGAGCGCTGTTTTCCCCGGACTCGGAGAGATGACCAGGTGCATCTCCAGCCTGGATCTCTCACTGCTTGGCTTTCTCACTGCTTGGCTTTCCCAATGCTTGGCTCTCCACTATACTGTACTACTAATTGATGGTGGCCAACTGGAAGATGGGTTACTCGGTAATGCCCTATTCATCTATCAGCCATGCTGTACGCTCCAGGTTACCATATCTCGATTCGTGCGCAGGCTGCAGATTGCCCTCGTTGATTTACCCGATCGAGGTGTCACAGCATATATACGGTGCCGTTTCACCCCACGAAAGCCATGTATGCTCCGTAGAGTGGAGGTCCACAATGCATCTCCTCTTTTGCGGAGAAATAGCCGAGCACAGGAACACGTTTAAATGAGCTATCAAGGCTTCCTTCAGGTGTTTGTCGAGGAGTCTGAATCCACATTAGATGGTGTCCTCGAGTTCGGCATATCTGAGAGAGCACACACCATGGTGGAGCCAAGAACTGCTTGAATCGTAATTAGCACAGCCGGATAAGATAGAGAACCGAGTCCAAATAATAACACGATATGCAAATGCCTTTCTTCACTGCATCGAGATTGGAGTATCTGCTGCCTCCAGCCTATTATTGGGCAGTAGTCTCATGCACAGTCCGCTATCCGTGCAAGCACCCTTCCCGATCGAGTTAAGCCTACCATGGAAAGCTCAAGGCAGGAGATAGTTACCGTATAGTATGTATGGCCAGCTAATCAGTAGATACATCCAGATATGTCTAGCTATGTCTACCGATTAGCCTGTCTTCCTACTGAGCAGCTGCTTTATCTATATACTGGATATGCTCACTGTATACTGTACATTGCCCACTAGATATGCTGCTCACTGAGTAGTGATGCTACCCTCTAGCTTGGCACACTGGTGTGTAGTCTTCTGGAACCTGTTCTCTCCATCTGGTTGATATTTCCAGAAAAGTAACATATCAAGTGAGCACACTTCTCATTTCCCCTGGAACTCTGTATGTTAAATTCATAGCATGTGCCGAGAGCCGGTTGTTTTCAGTGGTGTTAAATGAGGCCGAAGGATTACTATGCAGTCCACTATGCCTTAACTATGGCACTCTTAACTATGGAGTCCTCACTCTGGCAGCCTTAACTATGGCCATACAAACTATACCCGATCGGGACGATGAGATGCATGTAGCTCTATTTTTCAGGTATCAAACTGGCTAAATCATCTGGTTGTTCTACCGACTGGATAGATAACGGATATTCGGAACTAATGTCTTCAAGCACGGCCAAAAGGCGAAAAGTCAAGCGGACACAAGATGCACCTGGCGGTGCGGTCCAAGACGGCTTCGGCGTAGACGACCCAGTCCAAGATACCACCAGCGGTGCTGTTGACGCCATACCTGACGATGCGATCATCCTCAACTACGAGGGAATGCCCAAGAAGATCCAAAAGTACTGGAAAAAACGGTACTCATTGTTCACAAGATATGACGAGGGGATCGTGTTGACATCGGAACTATGGTACTCCGTCACCCCGGAGGAGATTGCAGTGTTCGTGGCCAAATACCTCAGGCACTGTATACCGCAATGTACCACTGTGGTTGATCTGTTTTGTGGGGGCGGAGGCAATGCCATTCAGTTTGCTCGATTCTTCTCCAAGGTTATCTGCATCGATGTCAATGAAACAAACCTACAGTGCACAAGGTCAAATGCTTCGGTTTATGGAGTGGACCAAAGACTGGAGCTCGTGCGATGCGATTGGGCGTACGCCAATGATTGTCACCAGTCCAATGGCAATGACGACGACAGCCAGAAAGAGATTGGTCATACACAAGAGGTAATAGATTCATTAAAGGCTCAGAACGTGGATGTCGTGTTTGCCTCGCCCCCTTGGGGTGGCCCTTCATACACAGACAGCGATGTGTACGATCTGATTGAACACCTCGGGCCTCTCCCATTAAAAGCCCTATTGGAAAGTATGTTTAACATCTCGGAGAACGTGGTGCTGTTTTTGCCGAGAAACTCAGATTTGCACCAACTGGATGAGATCACAAGAGAGTTAAAGGGAGACAAGTATGTGTGTAAAGTTGTCTACACAAATCTGAACGGGTATACCAAGGGACTACTCTGTTATTGGGGGAAGGCTTTCACCAGGCAGAGGTGAACCATGTCTCAGAAGACACTGTTTATGAGTTAATGAAAACTACGATACGTTCCCTTCAGGCTTATAGAGAGCATTCCAGCGGGCGATCCTCGTCAGGCCTTCATCGTTTCGCAATTAGATTTCCTCTTCGTGCTTCTCTTGGAACCACCTTGAAATTCTAGCTTCATTTACATCAAAGAGTCAATTGACTATCCATTATCGGTATACAAAGCCTCTGAAATTTAACAAATTGGCACAAACTCTGTCTTGACGACAATCACTAACATAATCACATTCGGTGACTAGTGTATAACTCACTTAAAAAACTATAAAGAGAAAAATACTATATAATACCACCAATGCTACCATTACCCATCCACCATCTACATTGCACTTCAAGACGGAAGCGCATCCGACACCATGACGTAACGAAACCAGTAAATCAAAATCACACCGAAACAAAAGCAGAAATTCAAGCACAAAAAAAACACTCAACAAAAAGAAAAGACAATAACAAAGGAGCAGCAAAAACAAAACAAATACAAACAAGAATATCCCAGTCTAGAACGAACTCCATGTCCAATCTGCTGGCATGGCAGCTACAGAGCCCAGACGACGACCCTCACCAGATGCGTCGCCATTTTGGTCGGTCTCATTGTCGACCGATCCATCATTGGAATAGGTTTTCCTTTTATAGCCCATCGTTGTGACTTCGTCGTTGGACTTCCTGGAACTATTGTTGACAAATCTAACGTACCTCTCGCTGCACTGAATGCACACCTTGCAAGGAGAACCATGGAGGAGGTCAAAGCGAGCCAGTAGGTTGAGGTTGGCACGGCCAGACGAACATGAGGAGCAAAATATCTCACCGCATTTCCTACAGTGGTGCCTTCTCACTATGAGAGAAAACTTGACACCACACCCCATACAGTTGGAGCGTTTGGTATTGATCACCCAGTGACGGCGAGTGGGCTCCACCGTTACAGAAGGCTTGTTGGGTACATCAGCGAGTGAGAAATCTGGTGAAGACGATATCGAGTTGGTGTTAGAGGAGGATGTGGTGTTTCTGCCGGCAGAAGTGCCCCCAACACCGGCACCTGCACCTGCACCTGCACCTATACCAGCACCTGCTATGGTGGATGGGACGGTGGCTGTGGACGAAAGAGAAGAGGAAGGGGAGGAGCGGTCGTTCACGAGAGTAATTTCGCGGGTTTCCTCGTCGTCATCGCCTGTATCGTTGCCGTCGTCATCGTCTTCTTGCACGGACATCAGAGAGGTGAGGGAGTTCTTCGAACGCAGGTTGTCAGTTCTCCTCGTCTGCAGCTCGCTGGTGTATTTGTAGTTACTGCCCGGGGACGAACTGTTTGGTTGGTAGTTGGGAGGGCGCAGCACCGCAGGGACATAGTTGGGGCCCTTGGGGTCGTTGATTTGTCTGATGGGACCCGTACTGATCCTCTCCCTTGGATCATTACGGTTGCCTGAGGGGAACTGCTGGTCTGAGGTGTTGGAGTTCTGGGACGACTTCCTGGAAAGACCGTTCCTTGTCGTGGTCCCGTTGAAGTAAGAGGGCACATGATAGGGCGAGAAGTTCTCTGCCGGTACGCTGTTTCTACGTGTTGGCTGTGTGATATCAAAAGAGGCAGGCAGATAGACCTTTTCCGTATTTACATTTGTTGTGCCGCTACCAGAAGTGACGCCTTGCACGGGTGAAGTGGTGTCCTCGGTAGCGGTTTGCCCATCCACCGAGGTGTTTGTGCTGCTCGTGTTTCTGCTGTTGCTGAACTCCCTGGTGAGGGCAGGGGACTCGTTGATGGAGCTTGTGGTCTTGTGGTCATTGCTACCATTGCTGTTGTTGCTGGTGCCTGTCTTTGAGTCTGTCCTCATCAGCTGTTGGTAGTTCATGCGGGGCGCCCTTATCTGAAGATCATAGTCGAGCGTAGGGTTGCCCGCGATGGGAAGAGGACCCTCCTCTGATATCTGCTCATACTGCCTTGGCTCGGAGTCCAGAGACAGTGTGTCTTTCTGTGTTCTGTCTGTGAGGGAGTCACCATCGGGTAGGATGCTGGAGATGGCCGAGACCGTGGAGGTGACCCTTGAGCGGATCGGCTGCTTCTTGAAGGAGAAGGCCGTTGGCGAAGGGCTCACGTTGCTGATAGTGGTTTCCATTCTAACGCATTTGACGATAACTTGGGGGCGTGTATCTTGGTCTGTGCTTATGTTGGTCTGTCCCTCCTTTTCGTAACTTTTGACTTCAGTATATATGTAACGTTCTCGAACCTCTACTTTGGTGGAGCTCTGCCGAACGAAACCCTGGGTCCGAAACTCTGCGGGCCTTGTAGAAACTTGAATCACCAGCAAAATGCGTGCAAAACACTCTCTTGCAAAACACTCCCTTGCAGTGGCCTAAATCCCGTTACTACTGGTTGCTCCTCGAGCAAAGATTGGAAACGAAAACCTGGTCAAATCACTCTGGAAACCTCAGGCCTCTAGGATCTTCCCACCCTTTCGGTATGCTCGCTTTGCCCTCCCCTGCTATATAGCCCATCCATCCCCTACAGATAGGGAATCTAGCGAACTGGTGTTAAGGCAGCTATTACGGCAGAATAAGGAAGGGCAGTGCATACGCATGCAGCAAAATGGGCTAAATAGAGGGAGGGACTGGGTTCTGGTGCAGAAACGTGCAGGAGGAGTAAGACTAAGGGTATACCGGCTACTATCAAGGCCGGAGATTTTGGGAGAGCAAGCTCTGGTATCTTGTCTTGTGGATAAAAAGGACACTGACAAATAACATATCACTATACATCCATTTGAGAACAGCATTTTGTGAGAGTTGTTAGTTGAATAGTCCAAGACGAGTGAACACGATGCCTGTTTGAACGGTGTGCAAGAAAGGACCGAAGGGCCGATATCTCTAATGATTGAGTTTAGCACATCTGCGTAATGATCATAGATGAGGATGTGATTGGTCCAGATAACAGGGAAGGACCGTGGTTACCCTAACAACAGCCGTTGAGCCAGGTGCACGACCCCTGAAATTCCGAGCTTGAACGTTGGCCAGGATTAGCCGAGACAGCTATTATGGGGCAGGCGAAGCGTACAGTGTAGATGGAGTAAGGCGAGAGGCGTAGGCATAAGGACCATAGGCCAAAGGACCATAGGCATGGATAAAGTCCACAAAGGGTACACATTCTCTGAGATGACACTGCAGTAGTGAGGTCTTAGGGATCTACCGGTTCTGTCTTCCAGGTCCAGTGAACATTTGGCGTGCTACGTTGTGCATGGCCCAGGTGGTTCAGAGAGGACCCGTAGGCCCTTCCACTTAGTCTCCTTCCACCGAACTTCCATTAACGTACCGGTAATTGCCGTTTATATCCACCAAAATCTCCCAATAAATTGTAACTATCCAAAACTAAAAGCCGTGCTGCAAGTGATGCTGCCATGGTATTAATAGCCAAATCTGCATAATTGCCTGTATGGCCCTTCACTTGCCGCATACAGAGAAGCCGTACGTTCGCCGTACATACAAACTGTCAAGGCAGCAGAAGCAGAAGCGCAGAAGGCCCCACTGCCATAGTGGAGGGTCCCTTGATAAGGCACCATGCACACATTACAATATTATATCCTCTGAGCCCGTATCGTGACAGAGATTGCTTTTTCTGTAGGAGAAACAGGATCCTCTCTGTTTGATGAGTTTATTTTTTTGTCCTCTATATTTTTTTGCCTTACATATTTATATTTTTCAGTTGACTGTTTGAAAACAATTACCTGACAGAACATTCTCAAGCACTTGGTTGAATGCTGCATGTTTGAAAAGTGAGTTTTGATCCACATTTTGACAATTTCTTCAACTGAAAGACTAGATAGGTGTCACTGAATGAAATAAGGAAATAATTCATAGGTACAGAAATAAATAAATGAAAACTAAATATCCACTATATATATCCTATGATCTCAAATGAATATCTCCCTTTCCCTTCAGAAACGGCCCCCTCTCCTAATAACCTTCCATCCATAAAAGCCGCTGGTGACGCAGCCAATAGAGCACCACACTACTCCTCTCATCTCCCCCCCCACACTACATGAGGCTCAAAGAGGGTTAGCGAGGGCCAGATAGTTCAAAAAACTGGGGGATGGAGTATATATATTCACATCTTACCGTAGACATTGATCCCAACTATGCCTGAAGACCAACCACCATTCCCCAATGTGTACCGTTTGCGAAAAGTGGCAGAGACAGACGCCAAATCGTGCATCATATGCTATAAGCCATCGCAGTGGGTGCTGATAACGCTCAAGGGAGCCTCTTCCAAGGCGACGGACTTCTTCTATGTGTGCCATTCGCATCTCCAGGACAAGAACTTCACCAACATCAAGTACATAGAGGAAAATTCCTCGAGTACAACCGGCGTTGGCACTAGCAAGGACAAGGAGGTTGGGCAGTTGAAGGTGGAGAAGATGACATTGCAGCAGAAGCTGCAGCGACTTGAAGAGAGCGAGAGGGTCGCCGGAAGCGGGATCAATACGATAGTGAACTTCTTCAACAAGAAGCCTACACCCAAGGATAATGACAAAGAAGGCGATGGGGAGGGGACAAAGAGCCCTTCCAGTGATGCGAAGGACGATATCAAGGCAAAGATCGCAGCTACGCGGAAACAGCTCGAAAAGGTGACGATTGACCTGGCTGCTATGGAGAAGAAGTACGCAAAGTACCAATTAGACATCGGGATATATCGGTCAAGACTGTTCAAATACCACGAACAGCTCCAGCAACAGGAAAGGCTAAAGTTTTTGTCGACGCCCAGCAATTTGCCGAGCGTATCATCTCTCCCCAAGCCGGGAGAGTCTGCGGGGGCAAGTGCTGGAGATTCTGGAGAGACGCCTAAAGGAGACGAGCCGTAGGGAGGTCAGCTATTTATATGCCTGTGTGTGCTTATACATTAATACTATACATTAATTTACGCCTCTCTCGTCGATCCAATTCTCCCACTTGGAGATGTTCTGCTTGAAGGTGTTGCCCTCGAGGAAATCCACGTTACCCTCCAGATCATCAAAGGTGAACTTGAGCCCTCCGAGTAGGTCGTCCTCTTTTTCACCGCTCCCGTGAGCGGAAACCTCGTTGAGTGACTTCAACTGCAACTGACGCACGTTCTCCATCTCGGCCTGGAGTGCTTCTCTTATCTGTGCCGGCTTCTTGGCAGTGAAAAGGTCGCACCTATTGCAGGCAATGAGGACATCCACGCCGTTGGGAACAAACGACTCTGTTCTACGGAGGATGCTGAACAGCTGGTTGGCCACAGTAGAGCAGTACTCAGCATTGAAGGAGGCAGAGTCAACCACAAACACCAACCCCTTGCACTTTTTGACAAACTTGGCATCCTTGAGCTGCTGGTGGAGGTAGAGGCTCTGAAGCTTTGGGTGACCGGGGTACTCGATGAGTCTGAATGAGCCCAACACAGGCCCCTTTGCACTCCCCGAGTGTTTCTCAGACGGGAGGGTGAATTTTTCATCCACGTTTGGTTCCTGTGATGTCACTGTGGAGACGGGTAGTTGACCGGTTGTGAGCTGATCCGTTAGTATAGGGGACACGAAAAAAATGCGACATATAACTAAATAAATGAACAAACATAAAATGGGGTACTTACCAGCTGAAATAGAACAGTCTTTCCACTGTTGGAAGGACCTGCTATTATGAAGAAAGGCCTGTTATCCCCTCCAGGAGAGAGGAGAGAGCTGGCTCTCGTGAGAATGAAGATGGCCAGGATCACCACTAGCCCCAGCACCAACGTGGGAACCACGTAGGGCGATTTAGTTAGAGAATCCATTGTTGATGTAGATCAGTTAGATCAAAGGAAGTGTGCTCCAGGATCAACTGTGAAATATTCAACCTTCTTTTCATCCTGCAGTCTGTAAGTGGTCCTCAATGGGGAGATTGACAGACAGGTGAGGGTTGTTCACTATGAGCTTAACTATGGAGATGCTTAACTATGGGAGACGCTTAACTATGGAGATGCTTAACTATGGAGATGAGCCATGGGCGCTGATGCCTAACTATGGGAAGCCTTAACTATGGCCAGGACTCCAATATGGCATGATGCGTGTACCGTCCAAGATTCCCTTTTGGGACAGATGAGTCAAGTGAAAAGTTGGGTGAAATATATATAGAGATGGATATTAAACTGTGGAGTTTAAATGAACAGACCAACCAAACAACTAACCACCTGCACAATATGAGCACATTCGGTTCACATTTCAGAGTCACCACCTATGGTGAGTCCCACTGCAGAAGTGTGGGATGTATAGTGGACGGAGTGCCACCCAACATGCCTCTCACCGAGGAGGATGTGCAGCCCCAGCTCACCAGAAGAAGGCCTGGACAATCCAAGCTCTCCACACCCAGAAATGAGAAGGACAGAGTCGAGATCCAGTCCGGTACCGAGTTTGGAAGAACCCTCGGTACCCCAATTGCCATGGTGGTGAAGAACGAGGACCACAGGCCAAAGGACTACTCAGAGACAGATGTGTTCCCACGTCCCTCCCACGCCGACTACACATACCTTCAGAAGTATGGGGTCAAGGCTTCTAGTGGTGGAGGCCGCTCCTCAGCACGTGAGACCATTGGAAGAGTCGCTGCCGGTGCCATTGCGGAGAAGTTTTTGAAGCTTGCTAACGGTGTTGAGATCGTTGCCTTTGTCAGTGCTGTGGGTGAGGTTTCCATCGACAGGAACCCACAGAGTGCTGAGTTCCAGAAACTGTTGCAGACCGTTTCCAGAGAACAGGTGGATGCCGTTGGTCCTATCAGGTGTCCGGATGTCAAGGTATGTGACGAGATGGTGAAGATTGTTGAGAAGTACAGAGATGCCAGTGACTCCATTGGGGGTGTGGTGACGTGTGTCATCAGAAACCTGCCAATCGGTCTTGGAGAGCCAGCCTTTGATAAGCTGGAGGCCATGCTGGCCCACGCAATGCTCTCGATTCCAGCCACGAAGGGTTTCGAAATTGGTTCCGGCTTTGAGGGCACAAAGATCCCCGGTTCTAAGCACAACGACCCATTCTACGCCAAGGAGAACGGCAAGCTCGGAACCACCACCAACAACTCGGGTGGTATCCAGGGAGGTATTTCCAACGGTGAGACTGTGTACTTTTCCGTTGCTTTCAAGCCTCCAGCAACCATTTCCCAGGAGCAGCAAACTACCTCCTACGATGGTGAGAGCGGTGTCTTGGCTGCCAGGGGAAGACACGATCCAAATGTGGTTCCACGTGCCATCCCCATCGTGGAGGCCATGGCTGCGTTGGTGTGTGCTGATGCTCTCTTGATACAAAAGGCCAGAGAGTCGACTTTTGGATACATGCAGTAATGTAAATAGATGCTAAACAGATAATTTTCACGTCAACCGCGCAGTGCATCCAAATCGATACATACAACCCATTACTCAAAACTTTTTATTGGTACATACTATACATGGCATTCAAGATCTCATCAGTGGGGTTTACTACTCCTCCTTCTTTTCATCAGAGATGACCCTCCGCCTCGATTGAGTTGGCCCTCTTCTGACATCGCCATTTTCCTCGTCCTCCTCTGCCTCTTGCAGCATCACCAGATCATGGTGTGGAGTCTCCACATCATCATTAGCCTCTTCATCGTCACTGAATGGATCGGGATTGACTATCCTCAACTTGGACCTTCTCTTGCTGG
Source organism: Kuraishia piskuri (assembly GCA_030567595.1). Classification (NCBI taxonomy): domain Eukaryota; kingdom Fungi; phylum Ascomycota; class Pichiomycetes; order Pichiales; family Pichiaceae; genus Kuraishia; species Kuraishia piskuri. Next base: position 45,913 of record JAJLSM010000045.1, read on the forward strand.
ACACGAGCACCTGCACATCCAGGTTAGGGTCAAACTCCAGGTCATCCACCACGCTCTGCATGGAACGCCGGCTTATAAGGGTGTGCTGAGAAGGAGAGTTAAGCTCTGCAGAGAGGCGCGTGACACTCGGATAATCCGAGGGTAGCACGGGACTCTGGAGTTTGTCTGTCTGCTCGTTCTCGTCGAAGAAAGTGGAGTTGGAGAAAATTGACTGCACCTCAAACTCTTTGCGGAAGTCCTGAAGACTCTCGTCTTCTGGAATGAGATATAGGGTTGACTTGGACGAAAGGTTGTTGTCAAAGGGTGAGAGCTGGGGAGGCTGCTGTAACGAGGCGGGGGACACCGCGGAAGAAGGGGGAGAAATACCATTAGAAGCCACAGAACCATGCGAGGATTGGAAGGAAAAATTCCTTCTCATTGATCTTCCAATGGTGTTCGAAAGGGTTGAAAACGATCTCTTCAAGAAGGATGGGGAGGAGACAGAGCGATGCTGGCTCATTGGAGGGAGAGCAGTAAGCCTTGCAGGTCCTGCAAGTCCTTCTGGGCTTATGGGGCTCTCATTCTTCTCCATAGATACATCGGCGTATCCATCGATGATTCCATCATCATCGTCATCATCTTCGTCGTTCACCACTACTGATAGACCTCTGGAAGGCACATAGGCATTAGCGAGCGGAGGAACGTGGAATAAACCTGAGATTTTGGCCTTACTGCTGGATCTTTCATATTCGGCACGCTTGCGTTTCCACGAGGTGATGGAGAAGTCGTCGCCATCGTCGTAGTTGTTGACCTTAACTTGGCTCCTGTTCCGAGCGACACCCACCGTGCTGTAGTTATCATCACCGTTGCCTCCAGCATACCGATCGGATGGAGAAGAGGAGGAGGGGTTGTTTTTGTAGTAGTCCATGATATTGTGTAAATCCTCCTCCTTCTCCTTCTCCAGCATTTTGTGCTGGTGTCTTCTATACAGATAGTATACCAGTGCCGACAAGAGGGCAATGAAGAGGATGGGGATCACTGTGGACAGACCAATGATGATCTTTTTGTTCACTGCAGAGGATGGAGGACTGTATCCCACAGACATTGATGTGTAGTCTACGGTGGGGATGGAGGAGAAAGTGGTGGAGTTGTAGAGAGAAAGGTAGTAGCCGCTGCTGGCACCACTTCTCTTGCTCTTAGTGGTTGCGGTGCCTGAAGAGGTGTTCGTCACCACCAACAACGTGTCGTATATGACGGCTGCACCTAGCATGTTCTCCAACATCAGTTCGCTGTTCTGTTTGTTGTTTGTCATGGAGTTCATGAGGCTCACTGTGACGTCCTGCGATTGCCAGTCCCAAGAGGAGCCAGATATTTCCAAGGAGGCAAAGTTGGGGGACGAGGTTGTGTTTCCAAGAACTCCACCAATCATGAGAGCGCCATCGATGGAGAACTGAGCCAAAGTTGAGGAGGAGGGGTCCTCTGCTGTGGAGTTAGTAGAGCCCTTTGGATCTGCGGTACCGCTCTTAGATGATGATGACGATGACAACACCACATCACCAACGACGGCTGCACTAAAGGAGGAGGGTAAAAGGAGAGCACCTGTTCTAGAGTTGACGCTGGAATTGGGGTCCTGCATGGCTACTTGTTTGAATGTCCATGTTTGATATTGCCAGGCGGCGAGCTGGGAGAGCCCCACCCAGCCAGATTGGGCCTTGCCGCCCACCACGAGTTGGGTGTTGTAGTTGATGAGAAGACTTGAAGCTCCGTAAAAAGGTGTAGGTGATACGGAGGTGGAGATATTGGTGAGAAGTCCTGTCTGGAGGTCGAGCTGCAGTAATCTACCGGTGATGTCAGACGGGTCTGTGGGCGACACACCGCCGTATATATAGATGGAGTTGGGGTCATCCATGGTGGAGATGTAAAGAGAGGAGTCATAGTATGGCAGAGTGGTATTCTGCAGTGATACATCATCCCACTGGTTTGAAGTGGCATTATACCGCTGGAGTCCCAGGTATTGTGAGGATCCCTGGCCTTGGCCCTGACCCTGGCCCTGGGTCACCGGGTATAAAGCATATAGCACGTTGTTGGTGGATATGAGTTCGCTGCCCAAGGGCGGCTGTTGGATGAGTGACTGTGTGAGCTGTCCATTTGTGAATTTGGAGTTGAAGTCGATGCTGAGGATGTCGTTGGTGCCTTCTGGCTGTATGTACACCGTTGAATTGTGATAGTTGTAGATGGTATTCAAGGCAGTTGCGGAGCCCAGCAGGCCCAGCACCACAGGCAGCTGCACTGTGAGCTTCATTTATGTGGGCAGAGCTGTGAAATGACGACAAAAGTGATGAAAAGGTGATATTTTCTTCATAGGCTTGATTTTTTATGTCTTTTCATGGTTTGACTTGAACCTTCAAGCACGGTCCTTGGCCCCAGGTGTTGGGGTAAAGGGGAGTGCGTCGAACCGTAAACAGAGCGTCCCAAAGGGGTAATTTGGTAACAATGCAAGGCATATGGCCCAAAACGGCAATGTATTAAGAGCGAAGGTTAGGAGATGAGCATCAGATAATCTGAGGAAAGAGGGTATATAGAATGATATAAGATGAGATGGAAATAGGTTCAAATAGGTGGATGTGATAATCATCTCACTGAAACCGTATCTCGACTGATGAACAAACAGACCTGCCTTTATTCTTCTAGACTGAAGCCATTTAAGCCATAGCGATAAAGGATCGCAATTGGAGCAGTAAAATGTTACAAGTTCTTGATTGTAAGAGATCAATTCAACCCGACTGATGTTTTTGCTGAATAGATGTCCGTGCAAGTGAGTTGGGAGTAGAATCTACACTAGAGACTTGTCAGTCTGTACAATCTAGAAGAGTCAGCAGTGGAATCTCTCCAGTCTGTTCAAGCTGCCCAGAAGAGTACAGTGGAAGTCTGTCTGTGTAGTACAAACGTTCTTACACTACATGAGTTCTGGCCCCATCTGTCCATAAAGCCACCGTAGTAATATATTTATATGTCCGATGTTTTTATTCCTCACGGCCTCTGCTGAACCTTTTCATCTACAACCACCTCCACCCATTCGTTTCCCTCCCAGCCTGTCACCGCACACGACTTTGCAAAGCCCGCACGCAGACAGTTATCAATCCATGCCATCTGCTAATATGAGGCCCTCAAGTTGGCCCATCCCTTCTACCTTTGGCCGTGCACTTCTGGTCTCGTGCCGTTACGTTGCTCCCCCTTCCATGGGATTCTCCATGGGATTCTCCTTCCACAGGATTCTCTACAGGATTCTCCATAGGATTCCCCATAGGCCCCAGAGGATTCTCCATAGGCCTCAGAGGATTCTCCACACATCTGTCTGCCTCCCCTTTCGCTCTGCCTTCCATCCCTTGACTTCTCCTGCCGCCCGACCCACAGCACTGCCAGACTGTTCCAACGAGCCCGATCAACCGTGCCTTTCAATTAAGCGAGTTGTTCAAGGCTTTGAGGCCGTATATGGTGCAAGATACTGTACGGTTAGTGTACGGTTATAGTGTACGCTTAGTGTACGGTTAGTGTACGGTACAATATATGACTACACTATACGTTGCGGTATATGCTATGGTATATGGTTAAAGTGTAGGGTTAACGTATATGGGTATAATTTATGGTTATAGTTGGTTATAGTTGGTCACAGTGTCTGTGTTAATTGTCCACAGAGTACTATCTTGCATTCATATATATTATTGCGCATTATATCATACTAGTATATGGTATATCGTGTTATATCAATAGTACTTCACACCATTTGAACATTTCACAGCACTACATCTATAACACGCTGAAAACCACGCATCACTCCCGATCTGCTGGATAGATAGGGCAACAACCACATGGGACACCACTCAAAGGAGGAATCTATTAGAGAAACCTATATAGCAAGAATCCATTGAAATCCATTACGGTCACCCTGGCATACCACAACCCCCAAATAACACCACCAACAACACCACCACAACAGATTGCCAACTTCTAATTGACCCACCATCCCCCCTACCCCTAGCTGAATGACCCATTAGAATGTCAATGGGCTCAACGCACCCGCCGGCGCCCACTTTGAGTCCCTCGGCCTCTCCCAAGGCCTCTGCAACAACTTCTTTGTCACACTTCCAGGTTGACGATGTGTTGATAGAGGGCGGTGGTGATCTACACGATTTGTCGTCTGTCTCCCACCCGTCCAAATACGTGCCGTCTTCTCTCCATACCGCATTGAACGATGTGTTACATCATAATAGGCCCGATCTCAAGTCGGAAGCAATACAAGTGACCGGCTCTTCATCATCCGGCTCTGCCAGTCACTCTTCGAGCCACTCCGCTGCAAATTCAACTAATAACTCTGGCTCTCACCTATCTGGTTCCCATTTAACTGCACCCCACAAGCTCGCCGACGTGGCACACATGTTCAGCGGGTACCTGAGCGGTAGAAGCTCAAGGCAAACCTCCCGCTCCAACTCCAGGAGCAATTCCAGAGACCCTTCGCCCACTGCTATCCGCAACCCATCAATCCCCAACAATGGGTCCAGCATTTCACTCCACCGACTGACGGAGAAACTCGAGGAGGCGCGTCACAGTCAGCACCAAAGGCTCAAACAGGCCTCCCACACTAACATTGGGCGGCTTCTGGGACTTGACGCAAAGCAAAAAGCCATCAAGTCACGGACGCAACAGTCACAATCACAATCACAACCACACCAACAGCCATCTGAGGTTTCCACTGCAACTGCAACTCCACAGAAATCGATCGCCCCACCCATTCTGTCCCCCATTTCTGTACAAGACATAGGTATGGAGCAGGTGGACGCCGTCAAAGAGACCCACCACGTTTACCTGCAATACGACCCCATCTCGAGGCGGCGCGTACTCAACACGTACGAGATCCTTCGGGACCTCGGCCGTGGCCAGCACGGCAAGGTGAAGCTGGCACAGGACACCGAGTCGGGCCAGTATGTGGCCATCAAGATTGTCGACCGCAAGTCAAAGCCCAAACTGGGTAGGCTGACGAGGCCCGGATCGTCCCAGGAGGACAAGATCCGTAAAGAAATTGCCATCATGAAGAAGTGTAACCATCCGCACGTGGTGAAGCTGATCGAGGTGCTGGACGCTGAGAACGCTTCCAAGATTTACATGGTGCTGGAGTACTTGGAGAAGGGAGAGATCCAGTGGCAGCAGACCGAAGAGGAGGAGACTGTTGTGGAGAATCAGGAGGATGTGATGAACACGACAGCCACGACACCGGCTGTTCACAAAAAGAGTTTAGAAGACTCGCATCCTGCAAGCACAGAGAAGGCCACACAATCGCCTGCTGGAGAACCCCCAACCAGGGAGTTGTCAGGCAGCAAGGAAAAAGTACGGCCGTTCCTCAAGTTCCACGAGGCACGCCAGGTGTTTCGTGACGTGGTGTGTGGGCTGGAGTATTTGCACTACCAGGGGATCATCCACCGCGACATCAAGCCGTCCAACCTCTTGGTATCCAAGGACAATGTGGTGAAGATTAGCGATTTTGGCGTCTCGTTTGCCTCTTCTCTGGATACCGACAGCAGCAGCAATGAGCTGGAGCTGGCCAAGACGGCTGGAACGCCCGCGTTCCTGGCCCCGGAGCTGTGTCAGACGGATACCGCGTTCGACTTGCCGGGTGACGCCCTGCCGCCTGTGACCCACAAGATCGATATCTGGGCCCTTGGGGTGACGCTCTACTGCCTTTTGTTCGGCAAGCTTCCCTTCAACGGCGAGACAGAGTTTGCGCTGTTTGACGCCATCAACAACCACCCGTTGGAGTTCCCCGGCAAGGAGGCGCTTCGTAACCACGAGGCGGTGCCCAACTCTGAGTTTGAGTATGCCAAGGACCTCATGGCCAAGCTGATGCTCAAGGACCCAAGGCAGCGAATCGACATAAAGGAGATCAAGAAGCACGACTTCTTCCTGGAGGGCCTCTCGCGCACCGACACGAGAAAGTACTCCACAGCCTACAACTGCGATACGAAGATCAACGTGTCCACGCAGGAAGTGGACGAGGCGGTGATTGGAATCGGCAACAAGATCAAGCGCAAGATCGCCAAGGCTCTAAAGCTGGTGATGCAGAGCGGCTCCACAACCCCAGGTGATGTGACCTCTCCGACTGAAGAGACACTATATAAGCAGTCTTCGATGCCCACCTTCCAACCTCCACATGCCGTGAACATGAAAGCGGCTGCCACAACAGGTGGCGACTTTTCTGAGACGTTCATGGACGGAGGCAGCGCTGCCAGTACCACCGGTACTCTCCACCCGGGACCCAAACCGCTGCCCACAAATGCTTCAGACCACTCCTTTATCCTTTCGGAGTCTGTCAGGTCTCAGATGACCTCGCCCTTTGAGGAGGGAATGGGCCATAGCAGGAGCAGAAGTGGTGGTAATTTCCCATTTGGCTTGCCCACAGGAGGTGTGGGTGGTACCACCACCACAACCACCACCACAGCCACCACCAGTACGAACACTCCCTCTCACCACCACAGCAACAGCCTCACCTCGTCGTCAACGGTGGCCCAAAGACTGCTGGGAGAGTCCTTCTCCAGTAATACCCAACTGTCGGGCCGGCTCAGCACGCTTCCCCGGCATGCCTCCATCTCCACCATGGACTCCCGTGCCAGGACATCCTCGATAGGTTCCGGCTCGGCTGGGATCGTGGAGACAAAACACAACATCGAGGGTGACCTGTACGTGGGGAGACGCTACTCCGCGGTTTCCCATTTGGCTGGCATCATCGACAAAGCAAACGACAGGAGGATGTCTGGCGGTAATCTCTCGTCCAGGAGCGGAAACGAGAAGACACTGAGCAACACTGCAGTCTCTTCAAGCCAGCCAGATGATATCGGGTACCTGGAGAAGGAGGGGTGGAACGAGTTGGCACCGTATGACCGTCGTGGGGATATTCCTACAACGGTGGATTGCAGAGGCACTCCACACTCTAGCGGTGTAGCCGGTGGTGTCGTTGCTTCTGCTGGTGCCACCGGCGGTATTGTTGTTGCTGCTGGTGCTGCTACAACTACAGATACAGCTGCTGGTACTACCTCAACCTCGTCAAGGGGTCACAAGGTGATCCTGCCGATGACCTCCAGCTACGCTTCTTTGGACAGTCTCTACGACGACGAGGATCTCGGGTATTTCCACCCTGTTCCCTACACTGGGGGAAGAGTAGTGGATTCTCGGTACAGCTCGTACTCCAGCGGGGCCACGACTAGTAGACGTCCCAGTGGGTCTGTGTCGGAGTATTCAGGTGCCGGTGCGGGTGTGCCCATTGCTGTGCCTGACCACTCCTCGTTCAAAGAGGTGTATAGAGGAGATGCCTCTGGTGGGCGTGAGTTCCCTGCGATGGTGAGCACCTCATACAAGTCTGTGATGTCTGTGCCGGACTCGCTGATGCCTGCATATTTGGATCCACTGACTCCGATTGAGACAACCACCGGGGAGGTCCATCACCACCAGAACCATAGCAGCCATACGGTAGTTAGCACTGGTTCCACAGACTCGGGAGTCATTGGGGGCCGTTTCAGTGTTGACGAGGGAGTCAAATCAAGGCAAAGCTCGTCCAGGGGATCCCGTCCAAGCGGCGGGAATGGCGTGGGTGGCAGACGTGTGCTGTTCAACTACTCAGATAGCAGTGAGAGCGAGAGCGATGAAGATTCTGGCTTGAACAGGCGCCAGGCTCAGGAGAGAGCTGCGTATCTACGACAGCAGTACAATGGAGGCAACGGCTTACAGAACGGGGTCGGATCACCAGGTACGTCTGCTGTTCCTGCTGTCCCTGCGGGGAGACATGTTTCTATGTCGAGCCACGAGAGTAAGAAAGCTGCGCTTGGGTACCGACGGATGGATTTTAATGCGGAGGAAGAGAGTGATAAGAGCGAGGACAGTGATGGAAGCGACGGAGATGATGGTGAACTGACGCTCGTGGTTCCAAGGCGAGATTCTGTGAAACAGAGCAGTTAGAGTAATGAGATTAATGCATGAATTGAGAATACACCATTGCGATTATTGGGTAGAATCACGCTCATCCTATGCACGAGAGACGAGGTTAATTTTGCAACTTGAGAAGTCTTCTGTTCGGTAGAATAATGAAGTGGTTGTTGACATTTCGTGTAGAACATCCACATCAGGCTAACTTGATGTCTACTGAATGTTAGGAGATAGGCAGGTTCAAACTTTCCAGAGAGACGACGTAGATAGAAGAACTAATTGGCGGATACAAGGTGTTATTTCACCGGAGACATAAAATTGGAATATCAGCCGCTGCAGTCATCTGTAATGACGGTACTATTGACTTTGGCTATTATCTTTTTTGACACACTGTGCGGCGTGCATGCTTGACGCAGGAGCACTTGGGAGATCAACCTCAAGGTGCAACCCACATCATGATCGCCGAGGAAAACAATAAAGCCTTACAATAATATTGTCTGGAACGTCATTTCCGCATTTACTAATGATCCAATTTCAGATATTCGCTATCTGGAGGTGTCTTGTGGTGTCTGGTGTGATCGACAGTCCAGAGGATCTGCAATGCAGCCAAGTCTGCTGCATATCATTTGCCGCATTGGGACATAACATGTGTGAGGATGTTATGTATACTGGGGTGCCAACGTAAGTATTAGAATAACAATATGGAATTGTACAAAAGAGATCTACTAGAGTTTTGCACTTCTTTGGCCTGCTCAGTAGCTTTGGCCAAACAGTTTCTGCTTAGCACTGTGACTGAGGAGCCAAGGAGCCAAGTAACTCACTAGGATGAGGGCTGTAGTTGTTTCAATCAAGTAATTATGGCCCAATCTGTTAGATGGCTGAACAGAACCACCTCACACTGCCTTTATCATCGAGGCCTGTTGACCCCATTTCATGTATATCTCTCCGGCTGTTCTAGACCTCATCTCCCACCTGCCGCCTTTACTCCAAGTCTGAGAACCTAAAACACTGCAAAGATAACAGATTGCAGACACTGCCTGAAAAGATGAAACTGAAAAGATCAAGCGTTGAAGATAATAGCTCCATATTGTCTCTGCAGACTCTCACAATAAAAATATCTATCGTGTCTCACCTTTCCATTAAACAACCCCAAGCGTGTGGTTGTAGAGGCACGAGGAGGGAATGCAACGCGTAACCACCACACTGTAGGGCTCCTTGAACAGCCCCATAATGTGCATGCACCAAGACGCACCAAGACGCACCGGGTGCATATCGTGTGTGGATTTTGGGGCTCCACACACCGTGGGCCCCATGCGCGGCAACTGGGGCGGCACAGAGGCCCCGGGACTTACTGAGTATGATTACTGGGATGTTCTGGGAGCAGAGCCCAAATTATTAAAATAATAATAATAGAAATTAGGAGAGTAGACAATGGAGTGCAAAGCAGGATGCAAATGCGTGAATCGTCAGCCATTTGTCCATCTCTTCTTTGGAGATGGAACCCAGCACCCCCCATTCTGTAGTGTACGTAGTATATGCACCCCAATAGGCCGTTGCGAGGCTAGCACGGGTATAGCACATGTAGGTTGAAACTTTAAATGATGAAACTGTCGATCACCGTTGCGGTACCCCTGGTGGGAAGTGAGTGGTAATTTGGGTATCTATAATTTGATCTAATGGCTGGGTATTTGGGTATTTGAATATTTGAGTGTCTGAACATTTGGGACTATAAATTAGATATCGTTTGCTCGGCTTGCTGCTATATATAGATCACACTTGCATTCCATCGCGTGCTACACTCTATGCACTCCACACTGTACAGCTACTACCGAGTACACACATTCTCTAAATTATATATAGAATCCACCGACTCTCTGAAGTTACATAGATTCCACTACAGATCACATAGTATCTCTCACAGCAGACTCCCTCATAGCGCTGTTAGCAGCCAACAAGCACATCATGTACAAGCAAAACATCGTCAGCATATCACAGTTGGAGCGAGAGGGAGACACGTCGATGGTCACAGCCATCAGGACGATACCGTCAAGGATCAAAACGGCCCTTTCAGCGCAACTCTATCGGATTCAGAACAACATCAAGGTGACGAAATGGAGGCGACGCACACAGATCACCTCGTTCATGGCGTTTGGGCTCGTGTCGACTCTCGTGTTCATGACCCACTTCTACGGTGATGCCTATGGAGACGGTGGGGACGGAAGCCTCCAACAGCTAGGATCTCTGGTGAAGGCGTTTCATTCTGATGCCTGGCAGAGTGTTAAAGTGACTTTCCACGGGCTGGTACTTGGGGAAACACACGGAGAGGTTGCGGCAGCGAACCAGGGTTTGGAGTTTGACACGATGGAGGAGATTCTGCCGAATGGGCGTGAGAACGCAACATTGATGTCACTGGTGAGGAATTCAGAGCTCAATGGGATTCTGCACTCGATTGACTCTGTTGAGCGTCGCTTTAACAGTAAATACAACTATGACTGGGTGTTTCTCAACGACGAGGCATTCACGGACGAGTTCATCGTGTCGGTGAGCCATGCAGTGAGCGGCCGGGCCATCTTTTCGATGATCCCTCCTCCCTTCTGGGAGATGCCAGAATTTATAGACGAGGCAAAGGTTGAAGACACCATGGCGAGGCTGCAGAAAGAGCACGTACAATACGCCAACTCGCAGTCATACAGGAAGATGTGCCGGTTCAACTCTGGGTTCTTCTACAAGATGAAGGCGCTCAAACCGTATAAGTACTACTGGCGAGTGGAGCCCAACGTTGACTTTTCGTGCGACATCACCTACGATGTGTTTGAGGCAATGCGAGTCCAAGAAAAGAGGTATGGGTTCACCATGGCGTTGACGGAGGACGAGAGAACCATCACCTCGCTGTGGGACACCACCAAGCAGTTCTACACCTCGTTCCCGCAGATGGTGCACCCCAACAGCAACACCGCCTTCATTAGCGAGGACGGTGGTGAAACGTACAACCAGTGCCACTTCTGGTCCAACTTTGAGATTGCCGATCTCGACTTCTTCCGCTCAGACGAGTATCAAGCATTCTTTAACCACTTGGACCAGTCTGGAGGATTCTTCTACGAGAGGTGGGGGGATGCCCCGGTGCACACGTTGGCAGCGATGTTCATGCTTCCGGTGGAGGAAATCCATTACTTTGATAACACGGGCTACTTCCATGCCCCAAACCAGGCGTGTCCTCCTTCGGAGAGAATACGAACGGAAAACCACTGTGAGTGTGACCCACGGTCAGACTTTGTATGGCACAAATGGTCCTGTGTCTCACGGTTCTTCGAGGTGTATAACCTGCCCATTCCGGAGAATGTGGAGTTGAGGCATTCGATGAAGGGGCCCAAGAAGAGCAAGGTTCAGAGGGAATACCAACAGTTCGAATCAGATTATCCATCTAGAGAGGAAATCCAACAGATGCTGTATGGTAACACCACAAGAGAATGGATATAGAGTACATAGAGGGAATCCAACATAGTTTTAGATGAACAGTATAGCTTGAGCTTTCCTGTTCTTGATATTTTGGTTCTTTAGAAAGGAATATGAATGTGTTTTCTTGTATATAGACAGGTATTATATGATCTATGTTTAGGGCTTTACTTGAGCAAGAAGGCATTCATGGGGATGAGTCTCTTATGGGCAAATCTTTCATGATTGTATTATGAGTGTGCCGCTTATCGGGCCGAGTGTATGACTCCGCCATAGTATTCATAACTCCATCAATATACGTTTATGTTTATTAAGATACTACCCAATATATGCATGCCTGCCCCAGCCTCCCGTTTACCCAAGATGATACCAATGCGGTATACCAAAAATGACAAAACCCAATAAAAAAATATCCCAGAAGTGAAAACAAAATCGTGAAAGCAACGAGCAATAGAGCTCAAACAGTGGTGACAGTGGCCATGGCACAAAATTTATGTGTCGGATACACCCGGCAGTGCCGGTAGTGCTGGTGTGGTTAATGTAGCAAGTGAGACGAAGTTGTGGGGAAGTTAATCAATATAGTGTGGTGAGCAATTCTGTGAAGTGGAACAACCCCATCGAGTGTGTAGTCAGGACCACTCCAACGTGTATTCTCATGACTTGTAGTGTGCGCAGTATTGTGTTAGCCGTATTGTGTAAAATGTCATAAGACTCATCAACAGAAAGACACTGATCAACAACAACAGCAATGTCTTTAGAGTTAGGACATACGTCTCTCTGAACGCTCCATCTTCTGCCACAACACCCTCAGCCGGGTGCCAATGCTGTCCACAAACATCTCCACAGTCCCCCTATCGCTGGGGTCCAGCCTGTCGCCCGTGGAATCGTCCGTGTTGAGGATCGCCTCCAGCATCCAAAGCGCAGTGGTGTATGCCAGCTCACACCCGGCCAAGTCTTCGTTGCGGAGCTCGTTGAGCGCTGCTGTACGTGACATCTCGAGGGCACGGTCGAAGATGAGCTTTTCCGCAACAGGTGTCGCGTCTGCTGTGTTTGCCTTAGAGGTGGTTGATGACATAGACGCAGAGGCAGAAGCGGCGGCAGAGGCAGAGGCAGAGGCAGAAGCCGTGCCTGAAGCAGATGCGGTAGCCAAGACAGAGGCAGAGCCGCCTGTCGAGGAAGATACACCTGTGGAGTCTGGAGGAGGCGTTTCCCTGACAAAGTTCCCGTGACCAGGAGGTGCCGGTGACGATGTAACAGGAGCCGATGCAGCAGCGTCCAACTGCTCATTGGCATCGGCCAGTCTCAGCCGGATAAACTCAGCCCTCTCGAGACACTCGTTGAACCTTGCGCGGATCCACTGGACCGACTCGTTGAGCCTTGAGGATGCCGCCTTCTTGACGCTGTTGAGATGCCACCACTCACTCGCAATGTTCATCGCCTGTGCCAGCAGCGAGAGGGTCTTCACGTACAGAGCAACGCCCTCTGCGGCAATGGTCTTGGTCATCTGTGGTGGTAGGGCGTCTCCACCGCTAACGCCGTGCCCGCTGGGGCCACCACACCCACCTCCACCGTACCCGTCGTACTCCTCGTTGGTTGACGAGGGGGGCAACGGGATCAATTGGCTGAACTTCACGTCGGCAAATAGGCTGATGGCATGTGCCATGGTGGCCAGCACATCGATCCGCTGCACGATATCGTACTCCGAGGCCGAGGAGACGCTCGGGGAGCCATTGGCCGAGGCGGTTGCTGAGCCTATCGCATTGCCGCTGCTGGCGCTGCTACTGCCCACATGGAGGTTGGCCAACATCCTTCCCATCTGCTCGCTTCTATCGAGCGGAGCCACGAGCTGTGTAGGACGGCCCGTCTGAGAGGTGGGCGGTGGCGGCGGCGTCGGCGTTGCATGGCTGTGCATCGTCTGGCCATATGAACCGGCCTCACCGTGCACCTGTGGGGTTGCCTGGCTATGGACTTGGGGCTGCGCACCAAACAGACGCGTCGAGGCCACGCCCAGCGCCTTGGTGAGCGTGTTTGTCGGGCTCAGCGAGATGGGCACCTTGCGGTCGCCAAAACTGCCACGACGAGTATAGCTGCCGATCGAAGAGTTGCGCGATGAAGAGGAGGAGTAGCGCCTCATCGTGGCCTGAGGGAGCGGTATTGGTGTATCTGTGGTGCCAGCACCAGCGCCAGTGCCGGTGCCGGTGCCGGTGCCGGTGCCGGCGACTGCGCTGTCCACTTCATCTGCCAGAGAGTTCACTTCAACAGACCGCTTCTCCACCACGACGTAGTCCTTTTCAACGATGATGTCATCCGGACGTGGCCGGACTCTTCCGTGGGCCGCTCGAGACGGGGCGGCAGTGGGAGTAGTGCCTCTTGTACTGGCAACAACACCAGCGGTAGTGCCGGTGCCGGTGCCGCTCCCCAGATGGTCGTGGATCGACTGCTGCTGGGTCTCTGGAGACGGCGAGTTCTCATTAATGATGGATTTGATGGCGTTGTCATTGCGAGTGAGTGGGATCGGCAGCGGTACCCCACGCTGCTGTGAAATACCATCAGGAGTGCCATCAGGAGTGCCATCACGCGTACCCTCCGGTGTGCCATCGGATGTGCCGTCTCTGAACGGAGCGTGCCCCATCGGCGTGTTGACGCTTCGCCGGGGCAAGTACTCGCTGATGAAGAGATCCTCATCCATGCTAGAGGTATCGAGAGGCTCGTCGACGGAGTCGAGCTCGCCCGTGATGAGCGGGTCGCTGAAAAACTCCTGGAACCCCATCCGCTCCGTGGGGTTGCACTTCAACAGGCTACAGATGAGCCCCACCAGCTCCGGGGGCACCTGTGCCACGGTCGGGAAGGTGATCTTATCCCTTGCACGCTCGATACGCCGCAAGAGCTCCACGTGGTTGGAGGCCCTAAAGGGGGGTTTGCCCACAGCCATCTCGTAGATGACGGCGCCAACAGACCAGAGGTCCGCTTTGGCGTTGTACTTCTCGTAGCGTAAGATCTCGGGCGCCATGTAAAGTGGGGACCCGCAAAGGGTCTCTGCCATGGAGGTGGAGGGCAAGAACCTGGCAAAGCCAAAGTCGGCAATCTTGAGCACCGGCAGCTCCCAGGCGCCTGCGTAGCCGTGGTCGAGGAATTCGGCGCGCGAGTGGACAGGCGGCGATAGCAAGAGGTTCTGGGGCTTGATATCCCTGTGGACGAGGTTCTGGTCCCTGAGGAACTCGAGAGCAGAGGCCAGCTGCTTGAGAAAGTTGAGCACGAGCGTCTTGTGCAGGCCATGGCTGCCGGGAGGTGAAGGGTACCTGTCGAGGATGGAGGAGATGAGCGGGTGTGTCTGTACGAGCTGGTCGCGCTTGCGGATGAAGTAGGAGAGGTCACCCAAGGAGCAGTACTCCATGAAGAGGTGTATGTGTTGCTGTGTTTGCTGGCAGTCGAGGAGGGCGACGATGTGCGGGTGCTTCAAGTTCTTGAGGATGGAGATCTCAATCTCGAGGTTTTCCAGCAGCTTCTTGTTCTTGAGCCGGTTGCGGAACACCGACTTGACCGCCACCGGCTGTTGTGTTTTGTTGTTGTAACCTTTGTACACGTTTGCAAACGAGCCGCGGCCGATCTCGGGGCCGATGGTGAACCCTCCCACCACCTGTGTTGATTGTGTGGACATTGTAGTTGGGGTTGTTGTAATGTACGTGTTTATGGTGCCTGTCTGCTAATGTTGAGTAGTGGCTCCGGGAGTGCAGTGCCTGTCTGCTAATGTTGAGTAGTGGCTCCGGGAGTGTAGTGCTGAGTAGTGACTCGTTAGAGTGGCCCGTTAGAGTGGCTCCCAATATGCGGTTGTAGGTTGTGGTGAAGCCCGGTGTAGTTAGTTTCTGATTAGTTATAGTGAGCTTCCTATAGTGAGCTGTAGTGAGCTTCCTATACTGTAGTGGACTTCTGATTAGTGAGCTCCCTATAGTGAAGCACCACAGTGAGTAACCAAACTGTTACGCTATGACCAATAGGATACCCCGATGTCTGAGAAATGTCAAGTCACGATGCTCTATACGGTACGCCTACCCTATAAATGTATCCTATGCTTCTACAAGTGTGTCCCACAACTATAACCTGTGTCATCAGATATATTTAGGCGTAAAAACAATACAAACACATATTAAGGGCGTCTCACTCACAAGGGCGTGCAACGGTACCAAACAGGCAGAGGCGCATAGATAAAGCGGCAAGAGCACACCGCATATCGTCATACTGCACGGTGTTTGTGTGTGACTCCTTGGTGCTACAGGGGGGGAGCAGATAGGGCGGTGGGAATGGGTGGGAATGGGGGAATAACTGGTGGGAATAACTAGTTAGGAATGGGTAGGGATGACTGGTGGGATTGGGTAGGGATAACTGGTGGAATCACTAGGTGGCAATAACTATGGTGGGATAGCTGAATAGCTAGCTATACGCAACCATAACTATGTGCAGGAATAGCTATAGGCAATCATAATGGGCACACAGGGCGACAGTGGCACACAGGGCGACAGTGGCACACAGGGCGACAGTGGGGCACACGATAGGGATGAGTAAGGAGGGGCAGGGGAGGGATGAGAGGGGAAGCTAAGTAGTGAGAGGGGAGTATAAAGAATAGCCAGAGCAAACTGTAGCCACAAGAGATGGAAAGATGGAGATCGACAGCAATGATTGAAATGATATATTCAGATACAAGCACCCACTACGTTATATAACACCCTCAAGGCATTAGGTACCCGATACTGTCTGCCTAAGCTGCTGGGACGGCAGGCGATGTGCAGATGACACGCAGCCCGATAAGGAAGCTGCGATAAGGGATGGCGGAGAGGCAGTTAGTCGAGAGTATGTAGTGGATACGTAGGATTGTAGGATATGTAGGATATGTAGATATGTAGGATTGTAGGATTGTAGGATTGTAGGATTGTAGGATTCGTAGATTCGTAGCATATGTAGGATTCATAGATTCGTAGATTCGTAGCATATGTAGCATACGTAGATTCGTAGCATATGTAGATTCGTAGCATACGTAGCATACGCAGGATTCGTAGATTCGTAGATTCGTAGCATATGTAGTAGAACCTAGAGACTATGTAGCACATCCTACGCTGCACAGTGACTCATTAGAGTCAAAGGCTCACTCACTTAACTCACTTAGTACTCATGAGTACACTGGATAATCTACATGAGTCACCAATAAAAGCCCGCACATTGCTACTATTGCAAGACACCCGTGACGTTGACGTGACCTCACATAGTCACGTGCCTCTTCGAACCCCACACGACACGGGAGTGACATATGAAGTGAAATCATTTAAGTAAATGTAGCTGTTTGAGGGCAAGATTCATATTGGTAATCGCTAATATTGGTCTTATTTCCACTCCTAGCAGACACACGTAGCTACTAGACGAATTCATGCTCATAGGAAGGTTTCGCTGACATTTCCAAGCTCGGTCTCACAGGTGTAAGCTTTCCTTTTTCAACTTTAAGATGGCCCTCATTTAAAATACCCTCTAAAGTCTCACCCTTGTAATTCTCTAAATCATTACATTGCTATACATCTACACCTCCCCACCAGAGTCTCTGGTTACCAGCTGTTTCTCAGCTTTAAATATTCATAAATGTTGAGCCTCAGCAACCCTAAAACCTCCCAAATGGCTGTTGCATCATCTGCTGCTGCATCATCTGCTGTTGAAGAAGTTGTTGCTGGTACTGCTGCTGTTGCATCTGCTGTTGTTGCATCTGCTGCTGTTGAAGGAGCTGCTGTTGCTGAAGCATCTGCTGCTGCTCTGCCGTCAGCTGGTTCTGCGGAACTGCAACGTTGCTCGTATACGCGTTGGGCTGGTTATACAAAGACAGGATCGCTGCGTTATCCACCCCGGTTCTCTGGGGCACCTGCCCTTGCAGCTGGTACTGTTGTGCCAACAACTGTTGCTGCTGGTTCGGGTCAATGTACTGTTGGCCATTCTGATCAATATACTGTACAGCACCGGTGGTTGGGTCCACATACTGGTAGATTTGCGGAGCACCAACTTGCTGGGCCTGTTGTTGTTGTTGCTGCTGCTGCTGCTGCTGCTGCTGTTGAGCCGTTGGCTCACCACTTAGCCAGTCATAGTCCCCACCCGCAGAACTGCCCAATTGAGTCAACGTGGGCCTTCTCCTGGGCAGAGGAGGCCGGTCCTCACCATCACCACCACCTACTGAAGAAAACGCACTGCCGCGTCTGCTGGAGCTGTTGTTCACAGAGTCCTGGGCCAAAATCTCGGCAGCATAGTTCAAGTTGCCCCTGGCTAGTACCAGAGCTTCGATGTTGAGGTCTTCGTTGGGGAAACCAACATCGTGCTTCAGCTTAATGGCCAAAGATGAATACTGGCCGCGCTCACCAGAGGTGATCCGACGGCCTTCCAGCGTGGGGATCCGCGAGTCCCGTCTACCACTGCCGCTGCTGGTGCCACGGCCCGAGGCTCTCGAATGCGACGAACGAGCCCCGTCATCAGACCATCTGCCACCGGTGCTGTGGCTACGATGACCCCGTGTATCGCCCCCCTCTGGAAGGTAATCCGCCTCTCTTATGGGGGTGTCTCTAAACTTGCCGACAACGTACTTGTTTCTCACGTACTGCTCGAGACCGCTCAGGTCATCCTCGTCAAAGGGGAACGGCTCTCTGTGAGTGTTCCACCTGCGCTGGCACTCCTTGTTGCCAACAGCTTCAAGAGCATCAATTTCCCTATCTGTCCATGTCTCCAGCGATAAGCTCTTGACCCGCGACACGTTAGAGCCCAGCTTCCTGTGGAGCGAGGCACATCTTCCGCATAGAAAGAGGCCGAGCTGAGGGTGTTAGTTTTATTGTTCTATTCTACCAATTCTTTATGGGCTACCATGTGCGTATAATGCTTACATTATAACTTGCCCATGCTTAGCAGGATGTTAGTATAACTTATACAGCGTATAGAGCTCTCCACATAGATTCACCACTT
Organism: Kuraishia piskuri; assembly: GCA_030567595.1. Taxonomy (NCBI): domain Eukaryota; kingdom Fungi; phylum Ascomycota; class Pichiomycetes; order Pichiales; family Pichiaceae; genus Kuraishia; species Kuraishia piskuri. The sequence goes on from JAJLSM010000045.1 coordinate 64,291, forward strand.
ACTGGGATAGTTTCCTCCACATTCTCCACACTTGTTGGAGTTTCCACTGCTGTTGAGCAATTGCACCAAACGCGCCTCTGTCTTTGATTGATGACGACCCATTTTGAATTTCGTCTGCAAATATATACGCTTGGATGGTGTATGAGGGTTGATCGGAATATCCGTACACTTTTAGATATACCAAGCATCAAAGCTCCGAGGGCTCCATTGGGCTGAAAGGGGCCGGGGCTGCCAGCCGATAAGCAGGGGAGGGTGCAGGGTGGCCGTAGGCGGCAGTAAGGCCTGAAGGGAGATCGGGGGGAACTGTTGGGGGAATGGTTGG
>JAJLSM010000046.1:0-60306 GCA_030567595.1 Kuraishia piskuri
TTGAGGAGATTGACGAGATCTTCATCCAGGCCACCGGTTGGTTTGATGTCAAGAAGGTTGCTGAAAACTTGCCAAAGGGTGGTATGAAGACCGTCCACGAGAGCAAGCAGCAGGCAAAGGAGATTGAGGACGTTGAGGAGGCTTCCGCATCCCAATCCCAGTCTTTGGCTTAAAACAGATTTTGTAATGATCGTTTTTTAAAGGTTTTACAGTTTTTGAAGGCTTTTTTCGCATATATAGTGGTATCTTAATAATACCTATTCCGTTCCCAACTTGCGCTCTACTCCGTTATAACCTTCTTGACCTGCGTTTTATCCTATGCATCAAGATGTACTCCACACTCAGGTCGTGTCCTCGACAAACGTGCCCCGCTACTGCTGTGTTCTTCCTCTGTACTTTGACGTGCGGCAACCAATGCACATCTCCCTTTAGGGGTGGTAAACATCCCAGAACGGTAGAGTTGTATGCAGGTCAAATTGGGTCAGCCGGCCAAACCAACCACTTCAAAAAAAATAAAAGAATTATCTCTTGAAGAATTTGAACAACAACAATCCGTATTCACTGCAATGCGTTTAACCACCGTAACATTGACAGCATTGCTGGTGTGCGGGGCCCATGGGCTCGTGCCACCTTTGCAACTGCCAAAGAACCCACTCACCTCACCCCACTCTTTCCCCTCTGCGCTCGATTATGCCAGGGGTGTTTTGGGTGCATCTTCCGAGAGTTTCTCAGACGATGTCATCCATGTATGGGCAGAAATGGAGGCATCTCTCAACCGGAATGAGCTGTTCCGCGGCATCCAAGATTTCATCAGAGAGCCCACATCTCTCCGGTTGCCCAGGCCGGAGTTTCTCTTGCCCCTCCCCAAGCAGACGAAGCACTCATTGCCCTTTGACACAATTGCCAGCGAGCAGTTCCAGAACTATGCACTCCGTGTGAAGAAGACCAAACCGGAAACTCTAGGTGTGGACACCGTGGAGCAGTACGCCGGCTACCTCGATATCCTGAGCGAGGATAAGCACTTCTTCTACTGGTTCTTCGAGTCGAGGAACGACCCGGCAAACGACCCGGTCATCCTGTGGCTCAATGGAGGTCCAGGGTGCTCCTCAATGACGGGTCTTTTTTTTGAGTTGGGACCTTCTAGGCTCGGCGAGGATCTCAAGCCAATCTACAACCCCTACTCTTGGAACGCCAATGCTTCGGTGATTTTCCTTGAGCAGCCCGTTGGGGTGGGCTACTCCTACTCTTCCGGTTCTGTTGGCACTACAGCCGCAGCAGCCAAGGATGTGTATGTTTTCCTGGAGCTGTTCTTCCAGAAATTCCCGGCCTTCATCAACAACGACTTCCACATTGCAGGCGAGTCCTATGCGGGCCACTATGTTCCAAGCTTCGCCTCCGAGATTATCAACCGTGCGGACCGTTCCTTCAACCTGACATCTGTCCTCATTGGAAATGGAATCACCGACCCTCTTGTCCAGTACAAGTACTACAGGGACATGGCCTGTGGGGAAGGTGGATATCCGCAGGTGATTACAGATGAAGAGTGCGACAAACTCGACTCCGTGTATCCCAGATGTGCACGTCTCATAGAGTCCTGTTACAAGACTTCTTCGGCATTTACATGTGTGCCTGCGCTCATGTACTGCGAGAGCCAGATCATGGCTCCTTACCAGAAGACAGGCCTAAACGTGTACGACATCCGCAAGACGTGCGACGAAGGCACCGCCTTGTGCTACAAGGACCTCGAGTACGTGGACGAGTTTATGAACCTGCCAATTGTCATGGAGACTCTTGGTGCCCAGGTTGACAAGTATGTGAGCTGTGACGACACCGTTTTCCGCAACTTCTTCCTCTCCGGTGACGGTGGACTGCCGTTCCAAGGCTTTGTGGCCGAGTTGCTTGAAAACAATATCCCTGTGTTGATCTACGCAGGTGATAAGGACTATATCTGTAACTGGCTCGGAAACCATGCTTGGTCTGATGAGCTTGAGTGGAGTGGAGGACTGGAGTTCAGAACCACCCCTTTGGTCCCATGGTTCACCCATGAGATGAAGTATGCAGGCATGGTCAAATCCCACGGAAACTTCACCTTCCTGAGGGTTTTTGATGCCGGCCACATGGTGCCATACGACCAGCCAGAGAACTCGCTTGATATGGTGAACAGATGGATCCACGGTGACCACACTTTTGGAAATTGAGACAAATACCCAGCCTATCGCAATCTAGTTAGCCAAAAGATAAATTTCATATGGATATGTTTGGAGAGAACTTGAAATATAATGATGGGTATGATAATAATAGTAGAAATAGTAGGAAACATGCGAGAAATCTCACCATTCCTCTAACATTTTGCAAATGATGAAAATAAATAGTAACTGACCGAAACGAAAAACCAACGTAATGTGAATGAAACCAAATGGCCAGCGAACTCACTGACTCATCATTCCTGCTGAAAATGCCAATCCCCAACACCTGCTTTGGCCCTCATCGAGCCAGCTATCATCCCATATATCTGAGGCAAAGAACCCATAGGAGGAGGAAGGATTGAAAAGAGCCTCGCTGAGACGGAAAATGGACAGCCATGCATTCTTAAGGTCATCCACCCTGTCCCATAGCAATTCCCCCCACTCTTGCTTTGTAAATCTTGGTGATCGGACAATCGCAGAGGCAGGTGTCACGGGATACATGTGCATTCCATGGATGAATTCCAGAGAACTTCCAAAACCAGAGGTGTAAATGAGTTGGCCCTCGTAGATACTCCCAGCCACCTTGTTTGCAATGTAGGCGGTGGGCTGGACGTCGTTGTCATGAGAAAGGAATAGGTACTTGCCCATGGACCTCTTCATGATGCTCACCATGAGCTTCCCTCTATACTCCATGGAATGGTCACCTGTGATTTGTCCCCACAGCGACATGGCATATGCAAAGTTGTAGTCTTCAGATGAGGAACCCGCAAACTTCCCCCACTGGCTGCTCTTCAGCCCCGTTTCCCATGAATGCCCATGGAACCAATCAAAACTCCGCCACACAGGAAAGTAGGAGTCGTCCGGGGATGGGTTGGCCACATCGCGGATGAGTGAGTTGACCCAATCGCGGTTCTCCGAGCCCCACGTACCATTGAACTTAGAATCTACGAATCCTATGACTGCCGCTGCGTGCAGGATATAACCAAAGGTGGCATGGTGGCCGGTGTAGAGATCGAGATTCATCTTCTCGTTTTCTGCATGGTCAGAGGTGAGTCCCCCATAAAGCACATCGTAGTATATCTGCTCTGGCTGGGCATTTTCTACAAACAGGCGTATTGCCTCTTTGAGAGAGTTCAGAGTCTGCAATGTGACGTCGTCATCATCGTGGACAATCTCCGAAACTACAAGCAGTATATAGGCAAACTTGTCTAGGATCTTGGCCGCATGGTAATTGGATGATGTAGAACTGATGGAATCCACCATATCGACCGATAGCTCCTTATTTGCAACTTCGGCTATCCTCTGCCTCTGTTCCCAGGTATAGACTAACCTTTCTTTTGAAGGCAAGAAACCCACATCTACCAGCGGCTCTGAAAACATGAAGTGATCGCCAAAATAGCCAGTCATCGCACCCTTACTTGGGGTGTCCATGTGCATGCTAGCTTTATGGCATTCCTCTTCAATCAGCGACTCTGCCAAATGGGGAAGCAAGAAGAATAAAGGATGGCCATCCAGTGACTGGCCCCTTGTAGTCAAGGAGAGCTCATAGGTGAAGGAATCCGATCCGTATTCATACTCACCCCCAACCGAAGATGAAAGGATGTACATGCCGGCAGCCTGATCATAGACGGCTTCAGACTCTTCGGTTGTCAATGCTGCAAGCTGCACAATGACCCCATCGGATGGGGGGATATAGATATAGTTGAGCTCCTCGTTGACGAAATGCCACTCGGAGTAGAAATCTGATGGTATGGCATTTGGGTAGCTCACATAGATCAACCATCTTGTGCCGTCCTTCAAGTCAGCCTGCAGCTTGACGGTGTTATGATAAACATCTCTTTCACGGGTGACGTTGACGGCTCTGTAGCCAACTTCAGAGGCCACAATCGGGATCAATGACCCCTTGTAGATTCCTGTCACAAATCCCATTCCTTGGACAATTGGTACTTCTAGACAGTCCGCAGGTGCGTCTTCGACAAAGAATGACATGAGAGAAGACATAGAAGTGAGATCCCTTACGTTCATCGTGACGGTTTCAGGGTCAAACGTATCTGCCGATAGCACCAATGAGCCTACGCCCAGGGGAGCAGAAATGGCCTCCACCTTTGAATCCGGTGTTGTAACGTAGTTCATGTGCTCACAATCAGTGTAGGAGACAGCTAGGCCGGGATAGTAGCCTTGCTCATCGTTATCATCTCCGGCAAGATACCACAGGCCGTACGGCAGGCTCCACATCATATCTTGCTGGTCGTTGATGATGCTGTTTGCGTAGAATTTGTTGGTGCCAATGGGCTCCCCGGAATTGGAGACGCCTTCACGCAATGGCAAGGGATGTGTTGTCTCCGAGAACACCAATGGCGGTGGTCCCGTTTCGATTGGCTCAAAGAGGTCAATTGTGTTGTCATGTGTCACATAGTGCCTATGTGACTCAGGTTGGGTATCTTGGGGTGTGTCCTTAACCTTGGACGAGATGAATCCATCCCCTATAGATTCTGTTGAGGTATATGTAGCGAAGGGTATTGAGAATGCAGAAGTCACAGTAATGTCCTGGGTGAGTGTTGCAGGAACGAGGTATGTGCTCAATGGGCTCTGTGAAAAGGCAACTGCCGTCACGGGTATCTTCTGTGATTGGGAAGAGTATTCCGGGGTATTAAGCTGGTATATGCGGTACATCTCAGTGGATGGTATAGCAGAGAGCCATTTCACTGTCTTTGTCTTGGTGATGGTCTCGGAAGCGGTTGTGGTGATGGGTGCAAATTGACCCTCACCGGGTATCTGAATTGGAGCAAGCTCCGGTAGCAATTCCACCTGTTGAACTGGTGCAAACCCTTGCTCTATCTGTGGGATTGCCAGAGAATTGACACCCACCAGCAGGAGACACCATAGCAGAACAGGCCACTGCATCGTCAACTTTCTGCAAATTGAGCGACGGAAATGCTACAACATCTGGTCGTTTGAGAGGTGAGGAGTTGGAGTTTTTCTCTTTTTACAAGAGCCAACGGAAGGGCTGTGTTTATATTGAAGTTTCTTTCGGTGTTTGTGGGCCCGGTGTGTTGACCGGCACTCCACAGTGTTTAGGTTTGTTTGCATCTGGTGGAAATGCATAGGTACATTATTCGCTGCGGGCATGCATATTTATTGAGAGAGGCCATAGCGTACTAGGTAGGCCCTTGATATGCATCTCGACATCACCGTGAATGACATAGTTGACCAATTGAATAAATCTCAGTTAAGCCTCTCCATCTGCCCACAGCATCGTACAACACTTGGCAGACATCACCACAATGCTAACGTTGGCTGAGCATTCGAACTAACTCAGCATGCAGGAAGTACGTTAAGCGACTGTTTAGGGCTAAGGCAAAATCCTCATTTAGCGAACGTAAGCGAGCCTTGCATGAGACCTGCGTATGCACTGCACACAACTTAGTAGGATGCCCACCTCCTCCACAAAGGTAAATTCCCAACACAGAGTTATTATTATTGGAAAGAGACACCGAACTTTCAACACATAGGCGAAAGACAAGTTTCAAAGAAAAAAAACACATGGAATAAGCTGAAAGCTACAACCTTATTTGGTTGAATTTTTTCGATGTTGAACCTTTTTTTTAATGTTTAGCTATAACAGCTGAGCGTAACGTACGAGGCTGGTATTGAACAATAGCGTTAGCGGCATGCAGATGGGCTCCCGCACTACTGCCGAAGTGGCCCAATTTGGCCGAAATGTGGTTCGCGAGCCATACTAGCCTATGCACGCCCACATCTATCAGACCAACCTTCGGCATGCAATTCCCCTATTGGGAAGGACGTGGGGCACCAGTGCTACCTACGAAGCGTAAAAAATAGAGCAGCTGCCTGCCTCGTGCGTGAGCCCATTGGCAAAACCCAATTTAACCATATTCACTGCAGAAGCTAAGCTAAAGAAAAGCATAGATTACTAGGGAGTGGTGAGATATATGGTGGGATGAGACATCAGGAACGGTGCATATTTCCAGGTTCCAATTTCATCTGACACCTGCAAATGTCCATATAGGGGTTTAATGACAGGCCACGCCATTAACTAGTGCACAATTTATTGATTAGAAGAGCAAAAAAAAGGGGCAAAAAAGCAATTCCAAAAACGAATAGAAAAACCAAAAAAGGGGGAAATAAAACCGCTCAAACGTTAACCAATCTTCTAATCTCTCTCTTGTGGCCTTGGCCGACAACGGTAATCTTACTCTCTGCATCCAGCCTCCGCAGCACCTCGCCAATGTCGATGTTCTCCACTTTCCCCTGGGACTGTTCGTTGAGCCTTGCCATGAGCATGTCGTAGGCAATAGAGCCATTGGCCGAGTCTAGAATGCTGAGCACCTGCTGGGTGAGGTCCTCCTTCATTCTCCTGTCGCTGGCAGTTTGTCCCGTCTGCACGAGGTCCATATCAATCCTGCCGGTGATTGGGTCGGTTGCGTAGTCCTTGATGGCAGACTTAATGAGCCTGATGGCCTCTACCACATCCTCCAGCTGCACCTCATGCGAGAGACGCATCTTTGCATGCGCCTCCGACAGCCTAATCATGGACTCGAGCTGCCTGGTGGTTGCTGTAATTCTCTTTTCGGATGCTCTCACGTCCTCGCCGAGTTTTCTCATCTCGACATACGACCGCACGAGCTCGTTCTTGGCCGTTTCCGTCATCACCGGGTGGAACGTCTCCTTGGCATACTGGATATACGAGGTGAGGAATTCCACAGGGAGAATCTCGGTGGCTGCAACGTTGTCAGGGTTATCCTCGAGGTACATACTGGTGAGATGCCTGGCCAGTTGCCTATCTGCTCTCTCATCCACCCTGTCCAGCATGAGGTACACGAGGTCAAATCTCGACAGCAGCGGTGGTGGCAGGTCGATGTTCTTTGTGACAGGCAGGTTGGGGTTGTACCTCGACTCAATTGGGTTTGCAGATGCGAGGATGGAGGTCCTTGCATTGAGGGTGGTGATGATACCGGCCTTTGCGATTGAGATGGTCTGCTGCTCCATGACTTCGTGCAGCACAGAACGCGTGGAGTCGGACATCTTGTCAAATTCGTCGATACAGCACACACCGCCGTCGGAGAGCACCAGGGCACCACTCTCCAGAACCAATTGCCTGGTGTCGATATCCCTTGTAACGTAGGCTGTCAAACCCACTGCCGAGGAACCTTTACCAGAGGTGTAAACTCCTCTTGGTGCGATTTTGTGCACGTACTGCAGAAGCTGAGACTTGGAGGTGGAAGGATCTCCACATAGCAGAATGTTGATATCTCCTCTGTACTTACCACCCTTCTTGAAAGTCTTGTTGGTACCTCCAAACAGCTGGAGCAGAACACCCTTCTTAACGTCATCGTTCTCGTAGATCGAGGGGGCAAGAGACCTTGCAAGCAGCTCGTACAGATCACCTCTCTTGGCCACCTCCTCCATCTTTTCAATCTCATCCTGGGTGAGTTTCCTCACCTCTTCCACGTCCTGCTGCTCGTTGATCTCTGCCTCCAACGTGGAGGTGTCGGCAGCCATCCTCCTCTTATCCACCTTTTTGATGTGGACAACATCCAGATATGTCTTGTACAGGGATTTGAGGGCCCTCTGCCGGGAGTTGACCCTGATTGGCAGAGACCTAAAGATACCACACACCTCAATGCGGTCACCGGCTCTCGTGGTATCGACGAGCTCGTCGTACACACAGAGCGAGACCGAGTGAGGCGTCTGTCCATCGGGGACGAGATCAGGTGTCTCCTGCAGCTTGATCACCTGCTTATCGGCGAATGAGGACCTGTTGTGCACAATCTGCATCGAGTTCGTCTGAGCACACACCTGTCTCGGGCACATCGTTGGTTCCTGGATCACACCTCTGTCGTTCTCCACAACGACGGTGTGCTCGCACACGTTACACTTGAAGAAGGCAACCTTCATGTCTGGGATGATTGGCGTGGATCTGATGACTAGCCCCTTCAGGGTCACGAGCTTGTCGATGTGGCTTGGATTGAGTTCCCTCATTCCGTGTTTGTTTTCGATGTTGTAAGGGCGCACCTTGTAGACGTTGGTCTCAATCTGGTCAACGTTCTCATCCTGTGGGTTTGCGGAGTTATCGAGCACTAGCGACACCATGCAGTCCTTGATAGTCTGATCCATGATGGGGATCACCTCTTGCGGGTAGTTGATCAACTGGTAGTATAGCTTCTTGGTTACCGGATATGCCAGCAGATTCATGGTATCCAAGTTGAGGTTAGTGGTGCCCATATCCTTCATCGAGTTGAGCAGGTCCACGTAGTAGGTCCTGTCGTCCACCAGTGGGTCAACGTCGAGTCCGTCCACCTTTTTCCTGTACTTCATCTTGAACGACATCAAAAACGTTCTGAAGTTATCACTGCACTCCTGGATCGACACGTTTGTACCCCAAATGACCCTGACGGGCTCATCTGGGTTCGCCACTGTTGAGTCGGTGGGTAATTGGGAGGACGAGGAACTGGGTGCGGCTGACCCTGGGTGGCCCTCGGTGAACATCCTCCTCCTCATGGGGGAGGAAACAGGATCCGTAGAGTGGATATCACCTCTCTTGTGGTGGGAACGCGAACTGCCGTCGCCGGCAGCTGCACGCTGGCTTAGGTTGGAGCGGACATTTTCGGATCTGAACCCTCCATCGCTGAACGATGAAGATGGGAAGAACAGAGGCGACGAAGCCTCTGCCAATCCCTGTGTCTGCGAGTAGGTACTGTGAACAGCAGCCGGTCTATTAGAGCCAGTTCCAGGCCCATCTGAAGATATGTTGCTTGAGGGATAGAATAGGGGAGACGATGGTATAACAGAGCTTCCTCCTGCTCCCGCTCCTCCACGCTGGCTCAAAGAGTCAGACTGCTGCTGTGTGGGAGGAGCCGTGTTGGAATCCTCAATGGTATCGTTAGGTGGACTCGACATGGTTACTTGGATTTATAGAACGAACTCCATCAAAAGAGATTCAAATCCAAAACCAAAACTTCAAGATAAACTTGAAAGTGGAAATCATCCGTCGCAATGCATACCCAGGGTACCCGATAGTTGGTATTTCCCAATTTGGACAAATTGTGTGCATCAGTGCTAAAAAATGAAAAAGGGCAGGGGACGCGTCCACTATATGTGCACCACTCAATATCACGTGCACTGACCAAGATTTACGCGTCTGCTTGGAGGGGGGGGGGAATAATATATGAGAATATGCATGCATTTTATTTTTACTATACAGTTGGAACATCCTGGTTGATCTTCCACTTCTTGGTCTCTTTATCGAATGTGGCCACGTTCTTAATGCTGTTCCTGACAATCGCCTTGCTATAGCGGGGGAACACCTGTTTTTGACAAAACTCAGAAAGCGTGTTTATGGTGAACTCGTTGTACTCTGTGATGAACTTGACTAGGCTTAACACCTCCTTTTCATCAGTGATGGCCTTGGACTTCTTCTGTGGCGTTAACACATGCACCGCGGAGCTGCCGGGTGCAGTTGTGGATGTAGTGGTATCAGCAGAAGTGGCGGTGGGTACCGCCACAGCCAACTTGCTTTCCTTCTTGGTATCCACAGGAGTGCTCCAGTAATCATGGAATGGATCAATGGATACACCGAGCTCTCCTCGTAGGAGTTCGTACTGTAGGCTTTCAAAGTAATCGTCATCGTCCTCGATGCCTAACCATCTCACCACTGGCACCAGTGGGCCCAGCAACTTCCTGCTGGCTTTGACAGCTTCGGAATCGTCGTCCACGAACTCCTCCATGTCACTGCTCGACGCGCCATCGGAGTCGGTATCGGATTCGTCGTCTCCATCCAGCTCCTCTCCCTCTCCTTCGTCGTCCTCCTCAATCTCGAGATCACTGTCGTAGTTGTAGTTGATCGTGAGGTCTTTGGTGGTTATCTTTGTGAATGGGGCCAGCTGGAGTGGAGCCGATGTAACATCGTGGTTCCTGAATGCTTCCGCTACATCATGGACTGTTCTAGAAAACGTGCCGCAGTATGGTGCACGCATATTTTCATAAAACTGCAGAAATTTCACCGGCACCTTGGATGCCATGGTTTCAACCTCCAGGGCATTATCGACATTCAAACTCTGAACAACATGGTTAGCCGTCACCTGCGGCGAGTAACCACGGATCGTCCTGCCGGAGGCAAAAAAGCCCTTGAGGTTGTCTGTATCGAGCGCATTGGAGAGGATCGCATCATCCAACCTCTGCTGGCGCTCCTGCGCTTCACGATTGTTCTTGGGATATGTCCTGCATACCGTGCAGTTTGTCTTTATGTAAAACTTGAGGAAGTACTTTTCATAGTCTGTCTTTTGTGCAGAATCCCTTTTGGTGGTACTGGTGTTCTGGTTGGCTGGCTCTGGAGGCGCCACTTTCTGGAAGAATGAGGCAATCTTGAGCTGGGCCCTGTTTTTCTGCTCCTCCTCCTGGATCCGCTGCTTTTCCTTTTCTTCTCTTTCTATCCTCTTCCGCTCCTCCTTCATCTGCTTCTCTCTCTGCATCTGGTCCCTTTTCTCCTGCCTCTCTCGCTCCAACTGGTCTTTTTTCTGCTGTTTTTCCCTTTCGAGCTGTTCTCTTTTCTCCTGTTTTTCCCGTTCCAGTTGTTCTCTCTTTTCCTGTTTCTCTCTCTCAAGCTGTTCTTTCTTGAGAAGCTTTTCCTGTTTTTCACGCTCAATCTTCTCGCGCTTCTCCTGCTTCTCTCTCTCCAGCTGTTCACGCTTTAGCCTGCGCTCCGACTCCAGCGCTTCTCTCTTCTGCCGTTTCACCAACTCCTCTGCCTTTCTTTTCTGCTGCCTCTCCAGCTGCTCCTGTTCTCTCTGTCTCTTTTTAGCAGATTTTTCCTCGCCGGAATTGGCCTCTCCCGGGCTCTCCACCGCTGGACTCTCCACTGCTGGGCTCAACTCTTTCGGCTGATCTCCTTCATCATCGTCTATTGTTATCGTTTCATCCGGTGATGGCCAATTTTCTGTGCTTGTGGGTTTCTTGTTCATGGGGCTGTCGTTCTCCTTCCCTGAGGGCTGTTGCTTCTTGACACCATGACAAGGCGACTTGCTGGGTGTTGACAACCCAAAGGGTAACGTTGATTGGGCCATGCCAACAATAATAAATTTCTATATTTGAGAGTTTCTATTAACTTCATTCATAAAGTCTCCCTCAACTTTATGGTAAACTTCACACTAATGACCTTATCCTATATCCAAGGCTATACACTCCCTACAGTCCCTCCAAGTCTCCTGCCGCGTTTACTATGTATGCCTGACCGCGTCGCAATTTACGTGGCGCGTCAAGAGTCGTGTGCCGGTGAAGAGCGCCTTGATGCGTCTGGGGGCCCATCGCCTCACAGTGGTAAATATGCATGTACTATATACAACTTACCCCATTGAGAAGAGATCAGTCAGTGGTATACAACCTTGGCCAGTGGTTTAGGTGCTGCCAACAAGTATGGAGATATAACAATGGGCTCACAGCAGCAGGAGGAGGCTTTTGTCTCGACACAGCTACAAGGCAGGTTAGAGGAGTTGGAGCAAGAAACAGCATCTGCAAAGCAGCTTGCGGAAAAGATTGGGAGCCTACAGCAGTTCAGCAGAACTACATCGCCCGTCCTCACACCACGCAGGCGAAACACAGAAATAGACAGACAAACAGTCAAACGAAGGGCACCCAAACGGAAGGCCAAAAGTACAAAAGGCATCAAAAGCATCACCTCGCATGTCACTGGCGAGTACTCTGCTGGGTCACCATCTCCAACAGACACCACCAACGATACCACCACCCTGCAGCAGCAGAGGCTGTCACTGATCAGACTGCTCTCTGGCAAGAAGCGGCAAGTACAGGAGATCATTGGTGGCCTGGAATCGATTGAGGAGAAGAGAGGTATAGAAAGCGTTGCAGCGGCAGGGCCACAGACACCGGACTTGCTCTATTCGAAGGCAGAGTGGCGGCACATTGTCAAATGCATAAACCTAAAGTTCCCGACCCTATCCAGAGGCTCAAGGCAGACGATTGAACAACTAGACCAATTTTATCTTGAAGAAAGCATGCCTGCCACAGACAGTCTATGGAGGGTGGCATCGACCCCTCCAGTTCACACAGAGTTTGGGAGAGACGAGGTGCTCTCTTTGCACGGGGAGTCGGTGATGCAGCGAACTGCAAGGCCCCACGAGAGGCTTCAGTCGATAACATCAGACGATCCACGCGATGACTTCTTAACACTGTCACAGGTATTTGGGAACTCCAAAAGAGGTGACCCAAGTCCAGACGACGAGATATCATGCTCGTCCGGCTCTGCTTCTCCACTGCCTCCGACTGACCTAGCCCCCAATGAGATCGAGAGAATCGCAACCGCCTTGGATCTGCCAAAGATGAGACAGCTGCAGCCGTGGACAGTGCACAGCGCTAAAAGAATCCGTTGTCTCAGGGTGGTTACAGACTCAGATGATGAATACAGGCCCAGGGGTACACAGTCGTTGCCCATTGAGCTTCCATCGGACCCCCCGGAGGGGGTCTTCGATAGGCCGAACCCTGTGGCATCGAATCTCGATATTATGGATTCTGTTTATGAACACTCTGCACAACTGACAAGTTTCCGCGCAGAAGGTGGCGGCAGATACGCAGACGAGCCACTGGAGGTGATAACGTCGTCGCCCATCGCTTCGCCTGTGGAGCCCATGGAGCCCATGGAGTCCAACACACAGCAGGCTGCGTTGAGGATGAACTCACAGGTGATTTCAATCGGTAGCGACGAAAGCAGCGGTGATGAATACACTCCGGTGATCAACCAGCTTCTATCGATTGGCTCCACCCCTGAATTGGTGAAGCGGACGAGAGTTGAATTCCGTGGCCGAAGCAAGGAAAACACAGCATACGACGACGAACTGGTGACCACCAAAGTGATTGAGGTGAAGAAGAGGACGGTGGAAGAGGATGAGATCCCCAACAGTTCTTCTGATGAAGACGAGGATATCTCGATCATCGAGGTGGTGCGAATATCCAAGCCAATAGCCGCTCAAGATGGGGTTCTCCAGGTGCCGTCTAGTCAGGTGGGGTGTTCAGTGGAGAGCCCTGGAAGGGGCACTGCAGAGGATGTTATGTACACAGCCCAGGAAGGGTTTGAGCTTTCGATGAGTGGGGACCAGCCGCAGAAACAAGTTAGTGCGTCGCATGACGACGTTGACTTTGATGCGGTGTCTACAGAGGACCTCAAAAGACAGATCCGCGAGTGGGGGCTCAAGTCGGCCAAAAGCCGATCCAAGATGATCGAGACGCTTTCACAGGTGCGCAAGTACATGGAACCAGAGCAGTTCAATCAGTCGCTCAGCCAGACGACATCGCAGCAGTCACAGGCATCGCAGGCTCCAGACTCACAGCCCATAGCGACGCAGGGTGCGCTGCTGAGGCTTTCGCAAGCCAAGAAGGTGAGCGAGCAGGAGGAGACTGCACGCACGATAAAGCAGGAGCTCTATAAGGCAGTGCGGACGGCGATCATAGAGGACGAGGAATGGCACACGAGATGCCTGACGTACGAGCCTCTTCGGCTCGAAGAGTTGTCTGCATTTCTCACGCTCAAGGGACTGGGAGACGCAGAGCTCAATGTGCTACGGGAGTTTTTGGAACAAGCAGGCATATGCTACACAGAAGTGGCGGCAGGGCCAGATAGCGAGTGATTGGAGATATTACACGATGATGGATGCATATATATTTTCTCTTTCGTTTCCCCTCTTCACAGGTACTTTTTCAAATCGTCTGTATCCTCCTTTAGAAACAACATCTTGTTCAAATAGACAAATGCAATGACCCAGCCCCACACGTGCAACCCCAACGGCACGGCTGCATTCAGAATAAACGTTGTGGTTGAAGCGTACTCTCCGCTGAAGGCATTCCCAAAAACGTAGTAGAGATGTGCCCCCACTGCCCACAGACCAACGATCACCACCACTGTCATAAAAGTAGCCTTCAGCATCCTACTCAGTGAGAATTCATCCTCCTCGCTAACCCGGCTCCGCACCACGGGCTTCTTCACCACTTTGGGGTGGCCCTTGCCCTGACCGCCCTCGGGACCCTGTGCTTGGGATCTCCTTTGTGTTATCGAAGACATGGAATGTATAGATGAACTAATGGGCTTCCGTTCATTTAAGGATGCCAGACCAATTCATGTGAATAGCTGGCAAAGCATTAAAGCTGCGGAGTTTCTGTCGCACATGTACGCTATGGTCGTGCAATACCAACACAATTATGCTATGATTTAATGTGATTTACTTTGTTGACGAAACTAATGAAGTTCTCTAAAGCTCATTTTCAAAATCTCGGTTCTAAACTTCATTTCCAAAAGCTCGTCTCTGAACTCCATTTTTAAATCCCAGGTCTTGATATTTCTCAAATGTTCAGTTTTCAATCAAATTGTTTTTGTATAATATTTCCCTGGGTTCCATTAACCTGATTCCCATATTCAGAATTCAACAAACATCTTTAATGATAGCACAATACTTTTTATTGAGAATGGAAATGCAAAAAAATATTCTATCACGGTAAGTAGCGAATAACAAAATCAACTGTAGTGCTAACTAAGACTGATTGACTTATCTTAAGTCTGTGCCATCAGCACGCAATCATTTTAGTATGCCGCAGCAGGGCCCGCCGACGATGCCGTCTGCATCCTATATGCTGCCGCTTGCGCACACACGCAGACTGGCAGCACTTCCCCGGAGAACCCCATCTACGTGCATGAGAAGGGTAACCTGTATGACACAAAAATACCCCGCAATCTCAACACGGAAAACTCAACACAAACTCCCCTGTTTGGAGTGTAGCTGCAGGTGACCCGAAGGACGGAAGGAACGCTACCGGCCTCATGAAAATAAACTCCAGCTGTGGCTGCAAGTGGGTCAGTGGGTCAGTGGGTCAGTGGGTCAATGGGTGAGTGGGTGAGTCGGTCAGTGGGTCAGTGGGTCAGTGAGTCAATGGGTCAACGGTGTTGGGAATCATTGCGATTGCCGTGAGTACCCACCGCGATTGCAATAGGAACGATCAAAGGTAAATTGAATCGTTCGGCAGTCACATATCCCAGCACATATAACACTCAGTGTTACCTGTGACTATCTACTACTCTATCCAGATATCTCTACTCTCTGCTCTCGTTGACTATTTCCAATACTCTCTCTACTGCGTGCACAGGCCATTGACTCTGCAGCAATCCCATTAAGCCGTTGGCCACTAACCGAATACCCGAATCAGTGACCTATCAATCACTATACACACGCATCACGTAGATCACTCTCATACACTGCCACCTCACATAATAACCACCCCCAACATCCACCCCAATCCTCCCCAAACATCCCTCCAAAACATCCACTCATCTCTGACGCTCACCGTGCAACCGCTGGCATTTAACGTGCGGCATCGCCTGCCTAACGCCTGCCTAACGCCTGCCTCACATCGCTTTGGGTCCCAACACTGTGCGTCTCTTCCTCTCTCTGTCAGTGTGTGCGCCCTCTCTCTGCCATTGACACCCACCGTGTGCCTCCACCAAGCACGTCGTTCCGCAGTGCACGTACGGGGTTCCAGCCGAATGGGGTACGATTGAGTGGCATAGTGAAAAGACAATTTGCAAAGCAGATAACGACAAGACAGTGCTAGGGTGCAAGCAATATAATTGTGGGCCGCAAGTTGGTAGAGCCAAAGCGGCGTATACGCACTCACTCTTTCCTCCCCCGCTACCTCACCTCACCTGTACATTTATCATCTATACATCTGTCACTCCATATGACCATTACATTCGACAACTACTCTCTCAGATAGTTACTACAACTCCACACCCCACAAGAACATGCAAATTGACTCCTCTGTGCGAGCCTCCCTCAAGCTGGAGGACCTCGAGGGGGTACATCTTCCTCCCACGTTTGGCTCTATACAGCAATCAGATAGAGCCAAGGATGGAGACCATCAACAGCAACAGCAACAGCAGAAGCAACAGAAACAGCAGACAGGAAACACAACTTCAAAGTATGACACAACAGTCAAGTTCGAGCTACCTGTCACGGCTACAGCCTCTGCATCTGCCTCCAATGGTGGCGCCAGCGCAGGCGCCAGCGGAGAAGATGACGATGGTGAGACGCCAACCTTCCCTGTGAACGGTGTCACTCCATCCGGCAAGCCCCGGTTGTTTGTATGCGGCGTGTGCACGAGGGCATTTGCAAGACAGGAGCACCTCAAGAGGCACGAACGGTCTCACACAAAGGAGAAACCTTTCAGCTGTGGTGTGTGCTCGCGCAAATTCTCAAGGCGAGACCTGCTCCTACGACACGCCCAAAAGTTGCACGCTGGTTGTTCGGACGCGGCTATCGCAAGACTCAGAAGAAAGAGCATCCGCCGCACTGGCTCCACCGTTGGAATCAGTGGTACTGCCACCCCAAATGTGGCAACCCCAGGCAACGAGGCAGACGACGACGATGATGGCGCAGGCGCAGGTGGCCGTTCGGAGAGCCCGATGAAGATTGATTCCCCAGACGTGGGGCCCAAGGGGCGCAAGATGGCAAGAACAGATCCGCCCTTCATGGCCACAGGTGGCAGCGGTGGTGGACTTCTTGCTGGCCTCCATTCTGGCACCCTTCCTGGTGGCATCGAACTACACGGACTACCTGTCGCTGATAGCCACTTCAAGCACCAGATCATGAGCAGGAGGGCCTCCTTCTCTGCGATGAGTGGTCCAAACTATGCCCTTCCACCCAAGCAGGAGCTCACTTATGCAAGTGACAACATTGAGTTTTCAACACCCCAGCTGATGCCCATAGACGATGCCGAGAGCTGGCTCAACAACCTGGAGACAGTGCCTGGGCTGCCTGGGCTTGACTTTATGGGCCAGCCGCAACATCCCCCACAGACACAGCCACAGCCACAGACACAGCAGCCCCGTCACAATACTCCACAGAACCTCTCGAACCCCGGCTCATACCCTGTTTCCAGAAACATGAGTGCAACCAGCCTTAACACTGCCGCAGCAATGGACAAACAACACAGCAGCCAGCCAAGGGGCAGCAGCGTCCACTCCATGTCACTGGCAGATGACTCCACCATGGGTGGGTACTCCTTCTACGACGTGCCCTCGCGTCCCATCGAGTCGCTCTTCTCCTCGAGCTTCCAGCCTCCGACACGCGGATACCCGGGCGTAGCAGCCAGGGCCATATCGACGCTTTCACCCATACCGCAAGCGTCGCCGTCTCCAGACCCATCACACATTGGAAGGACAGGTATACCGAGCCGAAACTACGACCTGATGGACCAGAACATTGACGAACTCGGAGAACTCACTGACCTCAACGCATCAAAGAACTACACCATCCCAACGGGGTACTCTTTCTACGGCAACGCAGACCAGCAGACATTGCCCAACAGTTCGTGTTCCTCGAACGCAACAATCTCTCCCATACTGCTGGACTCTTTACAGGCAAACCCAACTGCGGGTTTCGGCGATTCCAATGGGTCTCCCAGCAATAACAATAACAACAACAGCAACGTTGCGGGCAACGGTGCTGGATTTGTTAGTCGCGTCACCTCTTTGAGAAACCCACAGGGCCAGTCTCAACCGGCCGCACCCCAGGATGGGTTTGAGCGGTACTCGCGCGCCTACCTGTTCACCCCCAATATCCGCAACTTTGTATACCATTCCTTGTCCAAGTACCCTTTCATCGGAGTGCCCTCACCCACCGTGCCAGAGAACAACCGGCTGAACGAGTATGTGCGTAACTTCTCGGACCGGTTTCTGTCGCATCATCCTTTCATCCATAAGTCCATGCTGAATGAGCACGCGCTGATGAAGCTCACGCTCAAGAACGAGGGCGCAATAAACTCGAGCGACGAAAACGCCATGGATAACGCCAGAGTATCGATCGTATGCCTGCCGCTGCTGATCGCCACGATTGGTGCTGTAGTGTCCAACCGCAAGAACGATGCTTCGAACCTCTACGAGGCCTCCAGGCGGTGTATTCATGTGTACCTCGACAGTCGCAAGAAACGTGGTAGTGCCAGCAATGGCAGCAGCAACAACGGCAACAACAGCAACAACAACGGCAACGGAGCGCATCCAGACACAACCTCGCCGCTCTGGCTTATACAGTCTCTGACCCTATCTGTGATCTATGGTCTGTTTGCAGACAACGATATTTCTCTGAACGTGATCATCAGGCAGGTGAATGCGCTCAACTCGCTCATCAAGAGTTCTGGGCTCAACACCATCTCGTGGGACTACTCGCGCACCCAGAACGGCTCAACCATCGATGAGCCCTACTTTGACTCCTTCCTCGCATACGAGTCGTCTGTCCGCACGATCCACACTGTGTTCTACGTCTCGGCGATGTTGTCTGCCCTCTACAACATTGTGCCGTCATTGAAAGTGGACGATATCTCTATAGACCTGCCCAACTCTGACATCCTGTGGAACTGCACTGGTGTTACCGAGTTTCGCAACATCGTCTCCAACTATTTCTACAGGCCACAGAGCTTCTCCAAAGTGCTCACCGACCTGCTCACCTACGACACGGAGCGGGTGGACCAGAATGGCCAGCTCGAGGGCTTCAACTTCTTCTTCGAACATAAGGTGTCCGAATATGGGCTGGTGTGTATCCAGAACGGGCTTCACCAACATAGCTACTTCCACCAGCTGGTGGAACCAAGTGCCGACCAGCACCACCCAGACGCAAGCAGCAGCCTCAGAGGGGTTGTGCGGAAATGGAACACTTTGCTCAAAGGATGTCCGCTGTATGACCAGCAATCGGAGCCTCTCGTTGATTGCAGGATCCTCAACAATTACTTGGGGATCAAGCTATCTGGCGCCATCAACCTCAATAGGGTGAAGGAGAATGTGTGGCTCAAGTCATGGAGTGACATGTCCACTCTGTACAACAACAATTTCAACTGCAGCGAGGCGGAACTAGACGATAAGACGTTTGACATGGAGCTTGTGGAGGTTGTTGAGCACTCGATCGAAATCCTCAGGGATGTTTTCTTCAAAGACTCAGCAACCACAACCGGCGGTGTTGGAGGGTCAGACAGCGAAGGTATCCCCAAGACAGCCTCGTCGCATTCCTTCAACACCCTCACGATCAACGAGGACCAACTCAAGGAGCTATACGATCCCTCGATCGGGATGCTGGACTTCTCCAGCTTTTCCCGGAAGTTGTCCATCGACATCCAAGCGCTGTTTGATGTGTTTCTGGTGATTGTGAAGTTCCTTACCAATTATGAGCGAGTCTTTAGGCAGAAGATGCGATACAAC
The DNA here is from genome assembly GCA_030567595.1 of Kuraishia piskuri. NCBI lineage: Eukaryota > Fungi > Ascomycota > Pichiomycetes > Pichiales > Pichiaceae > Kuraishia > Kuraishia piskuri. The sequence continues at coordinate 19,447 of JAJLSM010000046.1, forward strand.
AGCTTGAGCTCCAATCTGAGCTTCGTTCACCATTTCGATCTGCACCAGACGTTTCTCAACCGCAGCTCAAACCACAGGGGTGACAACATGGAGGTTGACCAGCAGCAACAACAACAACATCCGGAACAAGCGCCCAGACCTGATTTGGACGAGCTCTCGGTTAGAAGAGAAACGCTGTTCAAGCTATATCGAAAGACTTTCAAAGTGTACCTGAACCTGGAGTTCTTCCTCAAGGTGAACTACGGCTATCATGACTTTGAGAGCGAGTTCAGCAGCCTGACGATCAGCAACATCATAAACAGAGGTGCTACCGCGTCCAAGAATCCAAGGGGCTCCCCCACGACTCTCAACAGCGTGTTGCTGAGCGATGCGAGCGATCTTGTTCGCCCTCAAGCCGCACACGTTGCCTCCACTGCCTCCATGAGCACTCTGCTGCAGAACAGGGATAAGGATAGAGATCTGATGATCAATGAGCTGATCGGGTTCAAGCTGCCGTTCAAGATGCTCAGGGTGGGTGAGTTTCTCTTCTCATTCATCTACGAGAACAACTTCAAGTTCATCAACTTCAAGAACCTCAGCAGCGGGCTCTCCCACTTGAGGATCTATCTCGAGAATAGAGACGAATACCCAGATTATTGGTGACCAAACGTCCAAAAAAGTTTTGCTTTATTTTGCCTCTACGATTAATGCTATTCCATATACGACATGATTAATGTATGTCTTTCCACCAGCTAATATTTTATTTTATGTCTATCCACATTCTGGCCCTGATGTGTATATGGTACAGTTACATCGAGCCTCATGCGGCGCTGCATACGCCTCTGCCGATAAGCGATAGGCGATGGCTGGATATCAAGGCATAGAAAAGGACGGCTGGAGGGGAGGTTAATATGTTTCGCGTTTGTGGGTTTTGAGAATCGATCAATTTATCAGCAATGTCCGACTATTCTGAATTGAAGACAAGCTTTGCGGCACAAAAAAAGAGGGGTCGGCCCAAGAAGAAGGTCACACCGCCAGAGGAGGAAGTGGCGTTGAGGAGATCCACGAGGAATAAGCAGCAACAGGATCAGGGGAAAGAGAAGGACAATGCGGAAGAAGAGAAACCAGATACAACAGATACAACGGACACGCTTGTCACAGAACGGGAATGGACACAGATGGTTGGGTTTATAGCGGTGAGAGTGGTTTCTCCTGTCATTCTACTGGTGCACTGTATTCTCGTCACACTAGGATTGTACTGGCAGAGCAAGATTATCAACCAGAGAGCAGGCCTCCTGATTGCTACGCTGGTGCCCATGTTCCTCAACTATATTTTGCTGCTGGTGGTTTCCAAGTACATTTTCAGGAATTCCTACTACAAAAAGCGGTGACAGCCATTGCGGTTGTTCAACGAGTCATTCGGGTCAACGCGTCCAACGAGGCATACTTCCTACAGTCTCCACTAGATGCACTATGTACTATACACTAATAAACACAGTCGACACAATTCACCTAGAAACATAGACATATGCTATTCTTGTGCCTGTGTACATCGGAGTTTCTCTGCAGTGCTAATGGGATAGTAGTGACCATGTGGTGCTGCTCCGTCTCTGCAGAGTTTTTCCGAAAGGAGATAGCAATCAAGTTTCGCCAGTGCTATTGTTTATTGTCTGGGAACCTAACGAGGCGTGCACTTAAGAGGGGTTCCAATGTTAATTAATAGGGCAGAACATCACTGAGCCAGCAGAGATCTACAGACAGGGCAACAGGAGGACGGATTACGAGACAGGATCCATGCTCGTTGCGATTCCGTGGCTCCGCTCTTTTTGTGAAGATGCTATGTGTGATCTTTTCGAACATCACCAATACAGATATTCGCATGCATCTTGAAAACAGCTTGACGCTTGACAGTTTGCCAATTGTTTCCACGCATTCGTTCCAGCCAGGGTTCTTGGATCGGATATATGCGTTTGGCCGTGCTTTGGAGCATGCTAGCAAAGTCTATCCCAAAAGGGAAACCAGGCTGTGACTAAAGGGATTCCCGTTTGAGCTGGCCTGGCCATAAGATTGTCTTGCGTGCAGATGCAGCTGATTGGTCAGTCTAGAGCAGAGGCAGCCAATCCTCCCATTTGAACAGTGGGTCCATATGCATCATGACGTTGATTGCTATCATAGACCTTTGGTAGCCGGATCACCAGATGAGTTGCAGGGGGGGGGTCAAAAGGATGACAGCTTGCAATTAGGGAGATGTGCGATATATAAAAGGTTGGGCTCTAAGCGGCGAGCCCTTACTACATTCACACACTACCAATCCCGCCAAGCACCTATATTCACCTATACTCAATACACACTCATACCCTTTACTTTTACACCTTCACAGTAACTCTGGTAACTCTGTTAACCCTGGTAACCCTGGTTGCATTAGTGCCTTGGACCTCCCTTACATTTGTTTTCCGGGTATTGCAGGTGTCTCAGTAATTTCATATGACGTAATGGCGCACCTAGCAGGGCCCGCTTCAAGATAACACTATCGATCTCACACACTCTCACACACACCTATATATATAAACAACTTGCCGCAATCCTGACACGTAGGGGACGTTGTTGAAGATTTTGGTTTTCCAGATATTCAATTCATATTCGAATACCCAAATTTTAATAACCAGTTCAGGTTCAATTATCACATGTCTTCAGGAAGCGTCAATACCAATATGTCACAGAACGTGGATACTGCCAAAACCACGCCGCAGATGTCGCCGATTCCCTCATACCTCAACAATGACGGTATAGATGAACTGCAGCCCGTGATGAGGAAGAAGAGGGTGTCATCGCTGTCGCTTTCAGACCAGTGGGCCGGAGGCCTGAGGGGTCTCACTCCCGCAGACGGGGACGAGACCTCCAACATCCCCTCCAGGGAGGGTTCTGTCCACAGGAGTGGCTCGTTGCGCAAGAGCAGCAGCAGGCTATCAAACTCCAGTCTGGCTGCATTGCGTCAGATAAGGCAAAAGAAGGAAGTCATTGACCACGCGAGAGTTGCGTCCTATGCTTTTGCGTTTGATATTGATGGTGTCATCGTAAAGGGCCCCGAAACGATCCCCGAGGCACGCGAGGCCCTCAAGATGCTCAACGGCGAGAACCCCTATAATATCAAGGTGCCCTATATCTTTGTCACAAATGGAGGTGGACGTGCAGAGCAGGCGAGGAGCGAGGAGCTGTCGAAGCGTCTCGGCACGGAGATCCTCGAGGAGCAGGTGATCCAGGGCCACACCCCAATGAGGGACCTCGTGGATGTCCACAACAACGTGCTGGTTGTGGGCGGCGTGGGGGACGCATGCAGAAAGGTTGCAGAGGGATACGGGTTTGAAAACGTGTATATCCCCCTGGATGTGATGAAGTGGAACCCGTCGGTGTCGCCTTACTACACCCTCACCGAAGAGGACAAGAAGGTGACCAAGGATGTGGATTTCTCCAAGACCAAGATCGATGCGATCCTGGTGTTTGCAGACTCACGTAACTGGGCAGCCGATCAGCAGATCATCCTGGACCTGCTGCTATCAAAGAATGGATACATGGGCACCCAGAGCGAGACGTTTGACGAAGGCCCAGGCCTCTACTTTGCGCACTCTGATTTTGTATGGGCTACAAACTACAAGCTTTCCCGTTATGGAATGGGTGCCCTCCAGGTCTCCATTGCCGCACTGTATAGAGAACACACGGGCAAGGAGCTTTCGGTGACGAGGTTTGGCAAGCCCCAGAGGGGCACGTTCAAATATGCTACCAAGGTGCTTTCGAGGTGGAGAAAGGACGTGCTGGAAGAGCATGTGGAGAAGATGACCAAGGCAGAGTATCAGCAGGAGGTGGATGAAGAAGAAGACACCGAAGAGGATTCGGAGCCACAGGAGCTCTCTTTCAAGGCGAGGGGTGCGGCTGGCGACGGATCCAAGCCCGTGTTTGAGGACTCTGAATCCGAGGAGGAGGACTCTGAGGATGACGAGGGTCTCACCGTGCAAAAATTGACCCAGCTAACACTTGATATCCCACCTGCCTCAACGGTGTACTTTGTGGGTGACACCCCAGAGTCTGACATTCGTTTTGCCAACTCCCACGACTCCTCATGGCATTCGATCCTGGTGAAGACGGGTGTCTACCAAGGGGGAACCATCCCCAAGTATAAGCCCAAGCACATTTGCGAGAACGTTCTTGAGGCTGTGAAGTACGCGATCGAGAGAGAGCATGCATTGGAGGTGAAGGAGTGGAATTCGTCTGTTGGCGAACACGGCATCACCATTGTCCCCGTTACGATAGAGGAGACCACAGCTTTGGTGGACACTACCGACAATCTGAAGAAGCTCGAGGTGTAGAGAAGGGCAGACAGGCATTTAGGTGTGTTGCTATGTATTTAATAAATAAAGGCTAATAGGATATGTGTGCATTAGACCACAAGTTGTTCATTGTGTACCTGCATTAGTGTTGATCTTTAAAAGCAAACTGATGATCTTCACTTTTCTATCGCCCTTTTAACTCCTAACTCTTCATAGGCAGGAGCAGCGCAGATCGCTTGCTGCCTACGCGACGCGTGCACGGAGGAGGCTGAGAGCGATGGCGTGTGGGGGCAAAGTTTTAGGCAGCATGGTACACTGCATGGTGCATGAATTTTAGCGTGGATGCGAGGTGGCCACAGATGCAGGACGGCAGTGATTTAAATTACTTCACTGGAATGGCAGGTCCCCGTGCATATGCTGCTAAGCGAGGGGGGCAACAACAGGGAATGCGTATCGGCAGATGAACAGGGTGTCGAAATGAACACGGCACTTGCATATAACCCCACCAACATAGGCCAACATAGGGATGTTATTGAAATTGGGTGGATGCGGGCGAGGTTGAGATGGACATTCCCCCATTGAATTGCATTATAGCTCGGCCTGTTCTTAGCTTCCCATCACTGATTTTTTCTCAGCCCTGCCTTCTCTGACAGCTCTTGCTGTCTCTGCTCTTTCTGAATTCTCCACCTTCGTATATCCATGATGTCACCTAGAACGTTTGCTTGCCTTAATGAGTGCATGTCGCTAGAAATTGGGATTAAACCACTCTAGCCAATTTGAAGCATGCTCCACGCCGTAGAAGCATATTGCATTCCTTTGCTTTACCCGCTAGCGTCCCTGCACTCTTGCTAGCGTCTAGTTTCCGTTGGGCAACAGCGCGGTCCTGTACATTGGGACTGCCTAAATGGCGATCAGGCTATATTGCACAGCTGCGCAGCTGCAACCAGCTCTGCTGGGATAGAACTTAAGCGACCCACTAGGAGCTTAACCCGAGGCAGACACACACAGATACACACAGACAGGCACTTTCCAGAGAAAAAATACCGAGAAACGGATATTAATCCACATACGACGACACTGATCTGTTTTTCTCCTTCTCTGGACCCACAGTTGTGTTGCCCACCATGGCCCAGTTTTAAGTTCACACACTGAAATTTCTGCCCCTGCACTCAAAAGCGGGGACAAATGGCCTGGCAGTAGGAAAAGGCTAAAAGCAAAATGGTACAATCGACTATTGATGCAACCGTCCATGCATCGGGAAGGAACAAACGTAAAATCCAAGACTGTCATACCAGCCAGGTTCACACACATATATTTTTCTGTGTGTACTTACATATATATATATATATATATATGGTTGTGATTAAACGCTCCTGGGTGCAAGTATTCGAAACACTGAAAACCCGTTCCTTGCATCTTTCGCCCTCCCACAGATGCAACACGCTGCCCGGTTTTGCAGCGGAATGGTATAACCGATTTAATTAGTCTTGGCTGCAAGCGCACAACGCACCACTTTAAGGCACAGAACCCTTAGCGTTGCGTCCGGGACGATCGCTCCCACAGCTAGTGGATTTCGGCATGCAGTCATCGTCACCTGTCTTACTATATGGCCTGCAGTGCAACCAAGGTCAATAGTGGGTTAAATGCTGAATCATAACATTTTGTAAAGATACATAACCCAGGACACAGAAACAAAGCAAAAACAAAACAAAACTAGTGAACTCAAACTAATTGAAACGAATTGAAACGAAACCGTACCGATAAATGAAATGCCCTTTAAAAAAAACCAAATGATGATCGCTCGATACTACTCCTTCACTGTTCTCAGAACAGCATATCAAACCTCGATATCCTCCTTCTTGAAATTTGTGTGCTCGTACATGTGCTGATGGGCACCATGTTCCTCTTTAGTTTCTTCTCCCAAAGCACTTTTCCTGTTGTTCTTGTTCTGGAAGGGACCCTGCTCGTAGCCGGAACAACACTTGCGGCTCTTCTCACAGTTGCGGCAAAAGGGCTTCCTCTCGTCACACTTGATCCTTCTCTTACGACAGGTGAGACAACCTGTTCTGGTACGCCTCCTGATGGCCCTCTTCTGTTGAAGGGCAACGTTCCCAGTGTCGCCCATGATTGGCATACGGACACCCCCTGGACCTTTGCCAATCAGCGACGCGTTAATATCCTGGGCCTCGTACATGTTGGTCCTAGGAATGTATATTGCCTGATGTGGCATCATTTGCTGGTGAGCAGCGGCAGCAGCAGCAGCGGCAGCAGCTTCTTCGCCACCGTTAACTAAGATCTGTTGAACTGCGTATGGCGGCATTGCCCTCTGGTACACCTGATTGCCCTGTGGAACAGTTGTATAAGCAACAGGAATTGTATGCATGTGGGAAACTGGCTGGAGTCCAACCGGTGCGTACTGAGGCACAGACAGAGAGTTCTGTGGGATCTGGTTTTCATATGGCTTGTAAAACTGCTGGTTGCCATACTGGTCCACTATGGCATAGGTCTGGTTTGTGGGTGCAGAGACTATCTGGAATGGCACGGTGACCGTGGGCATAGGCTGCTGCACTTGCTGAACTTGTGGAACTTGCTGCACCTGCTGTTGCACTTGCTTTGGAGCCTGTTGCTGAACATGTTGTTGCACCATGGGAGGCATTCCTTGTACGAGCTGTGGGGAATGCGATGGCGTATGACTGAACGAGCTCTTAGGCTCGACACCTGGCTGGCGAGCCATGACCGTCTTCGCGGCCACGTCTGGCAGCATGGGAGCGATCTCAGAAATGGGCGGCAACACTATGCCATTCTCCGAAGAATGGCTCAGGCGCTTCCTCGGCACTGATTCCGCTGACGTGAGTGGTGGTGAAGGCGAAGAGGATACAGGAGACCGAGCCGAGTGCAGTACGTGGGCAGGTGCCATGGACGGTATAACGGCCCTTCTGCCTTCATCCTCTGCTGAAAAGGGCGTTGGAACCTGGTGGGGAGCCTCATCGGCCTGCTTTTTCCATGAAAGTGGGGCCGTGAGTGTGGCTATCGATGGCAAAGTCACCTGTGAACCCCTTGGGGAGGTTGATGTAGAGTGTGGTGTACGCATTGTGTGAAATGACGAGCGTGATGTGTCGTTGTATCCTAATGAGACAGCTATCGCCATTTTTTTTATGAAGGCCGGAGTCTCGCGGAGTGAATATTCAAAAATATTGAGACGATTAGTCCGACAAGCCTAAAGAAATTTCAAAAATAAACGGCCACAGGATGAACCTTTTCTGGACTCGGAGGGTATTATATATCGACGCACCACCGACGTGAACTACAGGCAAGAGAAACAGGAAGGAACGTACATCAACTACATGCGCGAGCTTGACAATACTGCATTAGCCTCACTGAGTACCGGCAGCAAGTTCCTACGTCTACATTGCAATGACAAGCTGGCAGTTAGTCCCGACAACCATGGGACAGATTTCTTTGGACTGTGTGGAGAATGGCAGAAGCACTTCCATTGGACGTTATCTGGGAGGTTGTGCAGTGTTGTTTATGTGTTCATCAAGCGAAAATGTGCATGCTGCGCAGTCAGTCCGCTTTCGCGGTTGGATTCAGTATAATACCCCTTAGTGACTGCATGCTGCCCGTTTCTCCTAGCTGCGTTTTAGCTACTTTTGTGGAAAACATTAAGTTGTGCATTGCATGGATCTAGCACAGCTGGGTGTACTTGCATGCAGCACTTGGACACGGAAAGAGGTGCGACACAGATAGTGTTCACTGCACTGCACACAAGGCTGGCTCTCTGGCGAGTTGCACAGGTGAGGTGTACCTGAGCTAGCGAGAGGAGCTATTGATCTGGTTAGAGTAGGCACGCAACTCCGCTATTGCAACCATTTTGGTCCCACATTAAATAGCCGGGCGGACCAACCGCTGGCACTCTTAGGAGATCATGGATGGCATATTAAAACACAAAAGCACATCAAGCGAAGAGGCCAGAAAGACCAGATACATTCAAAGATGCTGAATGGTGAAGTATCCTTGTGTGCTACTACTGTGATCTTCGCTTACCACGATGGGTAGAAAAAAATGATCCCACGGTGCATGTATGGAGCAGCAGAGCACAACATAATGCGGATTCGCGAGAGCCCTCCCAATTCTCTTTTTGGGGCTTCCCTAATAGGGGTATGCGCAGACGAAAGTTTGAGTATATGCACTAGTTTGGACCTACCTTGCAGATCTTGCCAGTCTAAATTCACCAAAAATGAACAAATCCACGACAGCGCAAAACAAGCTGCAGGTAGTTCATGCAGCACATGTATGCAAGTTTGGTTGAAGTAAGGTACCTTCCCCTTGAGCGTTTCGTTTGCCTGCATCTTCAGGTGACAGGCGAGTATTACCCCTTATGGACTGGAAGCAGATGTGAAGTGACTATGCTATGGCCATACGAGGTTGCCCAAAAAAAAAAACAGATAATCCCCATTCGATGACAGTTGTAATTTTGTTTTGTAGCTGGTAAATAGAAAAATGTCTATACTTGAGTACTTCACTGTACCGACCATGAGCTTCTATATCAAAGCTGCTCGCTCTTATCAAGCTTTTCCACGGACAAATGGCATCACCAAGCTAATCTCAGCACGGCCAAACCTTAAATGCTTTGCAGTACTTGTTCAAGCTGGCAAGCGAGGTTGCTGTGGAATTGCTGCAGCTGTACTTAGTCAAGCTCAGGTCTACTGGCACACTAATCTTTAAGTTTATATGTAGGGGCCATATTGCATCAGGTACTTTGCATCATCACTGACTCCTGCTTGGTTGCGGTAGACAACCATGCCTTTTGCCAAGCCAATAAAATACACTGAAACGCGGCTGGTTGGCATCTCTTCGACCAGACGGTGTATTTTTTTGCGGTCATGTTGTGTGGCTTTAAAAACTGAGGAGCGGAGGAGCCAGACGATTACACTGTCACCCAAATTGTGTGAAAATCGCTCACAGATGACTAGAGTATACGATCGGCATGGACATCATTGTGATTGACGACATAGCGAGCGAGCGAGGGCAAGGCATGGTGCATTTATCAGCAATGCTCGATATCCTGTTACCGATTTGGTCTGCACCACCATTCTTCGCCTGTATTTGCCTTGCTCCTGCCCTTCCCCACTCTCGGCCTCGTACTGATAATAGCGATGACGGCGATGATGATGACGCTGCTAGTGGGAAAGCTCGTTGCTGCCGAGCAACAATGCAGGAGTCGTCGCAAGAGGAGCTATCCAGATAGTCCCCTATCCCGACTAGACCGCTGCCCCTTGCCTGCCTCTTTGTTCAACGCATACGATAGGGCCTTAAGGGGAGCACATCCTGAAAGGTGCAGCATCGCGATCTCCAAGGCTAGGGCCCATAAAGGCGAAATCATATCCTATGCATCTGCAGGCAGAACAAGCTGTGTCTCTCTTCGCTTCTACAGGCTATTTCTTGCTGAAGCGTCAAGCGAGTCGTGTGAAGGTAACAACCTACTGCTGCCGATGGGCATAATCCTGCCTGAGATCAGCGCTCTTGGCTGGCTGCATGTATGCGCACACCATGCACGCATATGCACTCCTGCCGTTCACCAGGGAAGAATGCTAGAAGGGTTACAGATGCGCCTAGGGGGGTAGGAGCACTGGCAATGGAATGCATCAAGCTTCAGCTATAGAAGATTGGGTTGCCCTACGTACTTGCCATGTTGATGTGTCGCTCGCTTAAGGTTGGATTATTCAGCGCCAGTGTATACAACAATGACACACCTCCAAGCCTGTCGTAGCATGCCTTGTTATGGCTTTCTTTTTTTATCTGGAATTGCAGACCCACCGCAACTCCGTGTTGTTATTTACATCTGATGCCTCGAGATCATCGCAAGTAGATCATCGCAAGTAGATCATCGCAAGTAGATCATCGCAAGTAGATCATCCCAAGTAGATCAAGCCCTATTTGGATAATATGCCTCGGTGGTGGAATGTGCATATCCGTGTCAGCGAAAGCCTCCTCCAAGGCATTGAGAAGTATTATTAAGGTTTCGTGGGCATCAGAACAGAGTTAACCATATTCCACTGCATATCTGAAAGCATTAGCGTTTGAAATTAGTAGTGTTCTTATCTGCGCCCTTGCTGTTTCTACGCATTCCGCAAAACTAAGACAATCAAGCCAATATTCAATTCCTAAATAAAACCAAACCAATCAATCAACCCAGCCAATCCCAACCAATTAAACCAACCCAAACCGATAACCCCGTGCAGTAAACAAAAAAACAAAAAAAAAAACACATCAAAAATAAGTTATAGAACACCCTTCGATCTTAACGTTCAACAAAACTTTGGAGGGGGTGTTTGAAACAACGTGCTTGGGGGCCCGTTTGTTCTCTGATTGCGCTAGGTCTTCAAAAAACTCAAGAGTGGTGAGAAAGTTGAGGTTCTCGTTGTTATTCGCACTTTGGGCCCTCCTCAATCTCTGGTGGATCCTCCACCTATGCAGGAACAGCTTGAGCACACCAGAGAGGTTTTCCTTCTCCAGTAGCTCGATCTTTGATTTTATCGAGGAATGGCTATGGTTGGATGGATGCTCAACCACACTCTCCTCAACTTGCTCAGCCCTGAGGATTCCTCGCGTTACAAGGTCCGTGCGTGAAGGCCTGCAGGATAGCAGCTTCTTTAGCCTATCCTTCTTCATCATTATGGAGAAGAGCCGGATCAGCTCAAACTGGTGCATGAAGGAAGAACTGCCATAGTCCGTGCTGAACATGTAAAAGAAATGACGATAAGTGAGCATTCGCCTTTCATAAACCTCAACTTTTGTGGGCCGTAGTAAGCGCAACCACCTGTCGAGCCTGAGCTTGACAGCCTCATTACGCTTGACAATGAGACACCTGAAGTACGTCGAGTGTACCACATCCCAAAAGAACTTGTTGGTTCTCGCAATGTTGAGGAGCTCCTGATAGTCCAAGTGAACAAGCACTTTGAGGATGAGTTCCAACGGGAGGTCAGCAAACCCACCGTCCTGGTGGCCTAAACCCTCGGGCCCTTTGACCCTCAGACCATAGAAAGGTGTGAAAATCATGTGAAACCCTGAATATCTTGGGATCCTTGTGATAAGTATCGTTCGTAAATATTATCAGTGATGTTTGATGAGGAGCCTCAATTTGGCTTCTCACCGTCGTATCCAATATTCCTCCGTGTTTGAGGGGTGAGTACTGTGATGTGAACTAAGTGATGTCAAGTATGTGGTGTAGGTGGCGTAGAGAGTGTAGAGTATTTCGTGAAGAATACCAACTATCAAATATATCTAGTATGGTGTACTGTGTGGTATGTGGGGTATGATGCGGTGTATGGCGTGTTTGAGTCGCAGGGAATGGGGGGACTCAGTAGCTACCTCGTACACGGATTCCCGTAATATAATCCAACCTCCAAATCCCACAATGTAATCCCCAATATAACCGCAGTTTACCTCCAGCGAAGATCTCTTTGGTTTCACTTCACACCACCCTCACTCCACTATTCAATTATTGGTTATCACTATGGGTCACTCGTTCCACCTCTACCCTACTATGCAACGCCAGCCCACAGCCTATTTCTTAACTATGGGGGGCCGATTATGGGGAGAGATGAGGGAGGGACTGAGGGACTCTATGAGGGCGCTCTATGAAGGAACTTTATGCGGAGAGAACTATACCAAAGGAACAGCTTTCCAGACAGCAATGCCAAAAAGTATTATCGGTAACAGTCGCAACATCTACAACAATGACGAAGAATATTCATCCTCTACATATATTGGAGATTGCCATCGGTGAGAGTTACTGGGTGAAGTCAGTCTTATCGCAATGCCTGCAGGTGATGAGCAACCGAGGATTACCCTTTTGGGAAAAGTGAGAAGAGGAGTCATTGAGCCCTGTAAGCCAAGAAAGTACACTGAAACCATTTGATGAGACATTTTGAGAGACATATCATTATGGACATAAAACTAGCGTAAAAACAAATATTATGACAAAAAAAAATCGTATAATGCTGTAATGCACAAGAAAAGCGCCAGCTATTCCAATGCCTCTACAATCTCCTCCTCGCTCCTACCGAGTCTTCCCAAAACAGGAAGCGTGCGGTCAAATTGGTCTCCAAACATGCCTGCGACATCTGCGACATTGCTGATGATACTGTCATCCCATCTTTCAAAGTCATGCGCAAAAAGAGGCTCGATGGATCCCTTGGACTTTCTCACAAAGTCAATGCCGCAGATCTGAACGGTTTTCAGACTTGGGTACAGATGTAGAGAGAGCTCCAATTGGGTGCGGATGAAATGATCAAACAGCAGCCCGTTCTCGTCAATGCAAGAGGAGGGCATAAAGAACCTGAACGTCTCGTTGAATGCCAACAGCGAAAACTGGGGGCCCAACTGCTCCACGCGCTCATCAAACAAGTTTTGGCTCAGGGACAGCTCGTTGCAGATGGCCAGCATTGCACAGATACGCAACGAGTCACAGAACAGATCGCTGTCGCGGTACGTCTTGAGCGTGCCCGAGCAGATCGAACAGTTACACCTGTTGAGAAAGTTGGCTCCGGGCAGCAGCGACTCCAACTCGTTCATCTCCTCCGCGGTGTTAGAAGTGAGGTTATCCAGAGGATCACGCAAGTTAAACTGAAGATCTTTAAGGGTGCTCTTGTGGATCAGCACACCACCTTCCACCAGCATGATCAGCGACGACAGCGTCAACCCTGGGATGTCGATGTAGTACGACAGCGACTCGAGACAGTCAAATGACCTCGTCAGACCCGTTAGCAAGGTGGCGCGCATCCCATTCTTGACGGTGTCTTTCTCAAGGCACCGATAGCTGACGGCAACCTTCTTGACGTTTGTTGCCTTTCTGGCCAGCTGCATGCAGAGAGGGCCAAAGGTGCTCACCATTCTGAGAGGGCGACCTGGAAGAGCAGAGTCATCCAGAATCTGAAGCTCAAACGAGAGAAGCTGGCGCAGGTTCACACACTTGGCAAGTTTCTTCCAGTGAGACACCGTCGTGCAATTGTCTATGGGCAGGGACAGCGTCTCTAGCTGCGACATGGCAGGGAGATTGCTTGCGCGATACACCTCGAAAAACGCATACGCATCAACGGTGTTGGCATCCCTGGCATTCGAGCACCACTCATCGGCCCCATAGTGGAAGAACAGTTCCCTTGCTTTGGGAAGCCAGTGTCCGTTCTGACCGATGAAGACTGATGCCAGAGAGCGGAAGTCTGCTATCTTATCCAGGCAAAAGTGTACACTCTCAACGTTGGCAAAAGCAGCGGAAGAATCACACCAATCCATGTATGTATGATCAACGTAGAGTACCTTGAGCCTAGGGTGGTATGCTGGTGTTGGTGACAACATCAGCCAGCTGGGGAGTCTCACGTGCTCGAGACCAGCGAGGCAGGGAAGCGCATCGTTGACGAGGTCCCAGTACTCAGTTTCAGCACATGGCTCGAGCAGCGAGAGGTCCAACTCCTTGACGAGAGACCCATAGGGAAATCCCCGCGCGGTATCAGCAACGAGGATACGTAGGAAGGAGCCAATGGAGGCCTTGTTGACCACGGCATACTTCTCGGATGGAAGCCGTATGTCCGAGTTCTTCGCACTCAGCACGAATGGGATGTAAATGACCCGTTCATAAAGCTTGGGGAGCGCAACGTCCGCCATCGCCTTGCAGGTCTGGGCTAGCGATTCAACGTCGCTTCTTTCGAGGTGAGAGAAGATCTTCTCCTGCAACTGGATGGGGAGAGCTTGGAAGGACATCTTGCTGAAGGATGTCTAGAGTGGGGGTTCCCCTTGGGGATAGTTATTGTTATGCTCTTAAAAGAGCAGCAATGATGGCTGTGTCTGTGTATTTGTGGTGATGGTGATGTGTATACGGGGGAGTAGGGGGTGTCAGATTCTGTGACGGCACACGATGAACTGTTCCTTTGGAAGGGATGTTGTGCTTGAGAGCATTGACCACGGGGAAGCGGGGAGAGCTCTTCTGTTGTGTGATGATGTGTGCTCGATGGAAAAGCGTTAGAGTTATTAGAGGCTGAGTTCTAATAATCTAACCGAGCAAAGAGATGGGAAACTAACTAGCTGGATGGAAACAACTGAATGAAACAACTGGATGATAAACCTGTTGGCTGTTGCTGCACTTGTGCTGTTGTTTACTGTAGACTTCTTAGCGTTGTGGCGTTGAAAGTTTGAGCGTTTCAACTTTTTTTTTGTTTCGGAAGCTTGATTATATCCACGAGGTGCCACCACACGATTGAAATTTGCTATTGATATATTGAGACTCGTCTGCCTTACCAAACGGGGGAGGGGGGGGATGTGCTAATGGCTTGCTGTGTTTTACATATCCGATTGAGATGGGAACACGACCATTTATCCGCGGTGTGGAGACACAGTCTGATGGGTGGAGAAAGAATTGTGTGGTGAACGCCATTAGGAGCTGGTGGAGTGACACTGCCATACGGTGTAGCGAATGATAGAGCGATGGAAGATCCAAGTTACACGGAAATGGAATAGAGGATGGAAGTGACATAGCATGAAGAGTGTAGAAAAGGAGATAGATGGAGAAAGGCATTTGGAACACTGTTTGGTTGAGATGGTCGACTGACAGCTGGTCAAGTCAGTCCAGTATCCACCTGTCAACATTCCAGTGTAAGCACACGGAATCAAGGAAGCCAAAATCCTCCCACATGTCACCGACAAGTTATATTACAAAACGTCCTAGGAACATTCTACTGATTTCTTCCTCCACAATTTTGTACAGGTGTATCCCCTCAAATATTGTTAACATTTCCATAGGCAATCGCATAGTGTAAGCTCCCAGCTCAGCTCATCGCAGGCAGTGCACCACTCAGTGCACCACTCAAGAGGTGATAGATTACCCGGCTTGCCCACAGCGTTGCTGAAATTTTCCACCTTCTAAACGCGAGTGTGTGGTAGAGGATCAGGATAAAATAGATATAGGTTAGGTGGAGATAGGTTGGCAACTCCAAGTCGACAGCATAGAACAATCGCCTCGGTCAAAATGAGCACCCCAATTTTGCATATAGTGAAGCCCAACGTGGTGGCTGCTGCTCCCTCGCAGTCCTCTGCTCCGTTGAAGGTGACCATACAGGCCCCAGTATACCTACAGCTCCTGGAGGCCGTGTACAGCGAGAAGGCAGGCAGCAGGGTGATCGGAACCCTCCTGGGTGTCCGTTCAGACGAAGGGTCGGAGATAGAGATCAAGGACTGTTACGTGGTGCCACACCAGGAACAGGATGACGAGATCACAATAGAGGAGTCGCACCACAGGGCGTTGTACGCCCTTCACAAGAGGGCCAACCCCAAGGACGTGACCGTCGGTTGGTTCTCCACCAGCCCATCCATCGATGGCTTCACCGGTCTCTTCCACGATTTTTACTCAAAGAGCCAAGAGGGCACCTTCCCACATCCAGCCATTCACCTCACCATCCAGACGAGAAACGACCACAACGAGATCATCACACCCATCATCAAAACCTATATCGCCTCCCAGATCGGTGCTACTGGACAGCTGGCCGCCTCTCTTGGCATTGAAAAAGCTGGTACCCACGTGTTCAACCCCATCCCCAACAAGGTGGCCTACGGCTCCTCAGAGAAGAGCACCCTCTCTTGGATATCCAGGGCAAAGGATGCCGAATCCAGATCCATCCAGCTGCCATCTGGTGCCGCTAACGAGCTCTCCCAGCTGTCCGAGCAGGTCAACGGTATCAGTGAGTTGATCGAAAACGTCTCCACCTACGTGGACAAGGTGATAGCTGGCGAGATTGAGGGCGATGAAAAGATTGGTCAGTACCTCCTCAGCAACCTCACCACCAGGCCTGCATCCATCTCCGGTGACAGTCTGGAGAAGATCTTTAACTCTCACATCCAGGACACTTTGCTCATCGAGTATCTTGCAAGTGCTGTCAAGACCCAGTTGGAGTTGAGTGCCAAGTTGACCACCATAGTACAGGAGGAGATCTAGAGATGAGCACAGTAAAAAAGAGTATAGCGTCAGTGTTAGTGTCCTCATGAAAATTGGTATCAAGAGTGCAGAGAAGCGGTGGAGTATGTGATGATATACATAGAGCAAGTCCCTATTTTACTAATAAATATATCGTTATATCGTGCATTCTTTTTTTTTTCTTCGTATATGAGCATTTGTTCGTAACAGATAACTGTGTATAATGTAAGAGAGAGAGAGAGAGAGAAAGAGAGATACGTGCAAAAGAAATGGTCACACCGCTAATAGTCCCAAATTTAGCTACAAAAACCCACCCACAAAGCGAGCACATTATGGTACAACAAATGACACCTGAAAATCATAAACAATAAAACCAAAAAACCATTTACAGCCCCAGCAAAAAGCTGAGGTCATCCGGATCGCCAATGTCGATAAGCAGCGCCTCGACATCCGCGAGGGTGTTCTCGCTGAAAAGGCCATTTCTCGTCGGCCTGAGACCCTCAGCCGTGGCCTCTGCGATGCTCTGGCGTCTCAGTCTATTGAGTCTCATCTTTTTGGACGCCTTTTTGAACGATTTGATCTTGATCGACTTCACTGGGGTGATGATCACCTCATCCGCATAGGTGAGCTCCTTCTTGCTTTTGGGGGTCTTGACAACACCATTGGTTCCCTTCTTGATGCCGCTTGCGGAGACCGTGGAGTTAGTGGGGGTGCCGCCTTTCTTCTTGCCCAGCTCTTTGCTGGCTCTCCGCTTTCTCGAAGCGTCCACCGGTGAGTAAGAGGATGAGAACCTCCTCACGCTGCTTGCATGATGCACGTGATCGCTATTGGCAACGAGACCCTTATTACGGAAAGCCGAGAGGGGCACCTTCTTCTGGTCAGAGAAGTCCCAAAGCGTATTCTCCGCTCCGTCCTCGTCATCGTCTTCAAACTCGCTGATGTTGAGCAAATCATCCAGCTCCAACAGCTGCTGCTGCTTGGACTTGGCGTTGCCAGCGCTATTGTTGTTGGTGCTGTTGGCACTCATCGAGATGGAAGACTCTCTCACAGGCGTCACCTTGAGAGGAGTCACTTGGAGGGTCCTTGTTGAAAAACCATCGATGATTCCAAACGGCTTGTCGTTCTTGCCCGTGGCCCAAGTACCCAAAACGGGCGCTCTGAAGTTGTTGGCGGAAGAGGAGAGCACCTCCTTGGCAAGCCTGCTGCCCACTTTTTTCTGCGAAGGAGGAGGCAACGTGGTATCCTCGTCAGTTGAATCACCACTGTCGTCATCCACAGCTGCACCGGCACCATTTGCAGCACCCACAACACCATATTCATCCTCCTCCTCGCCAGACTCTTCCTCACTGCTGGAGGAGAAAAAGTATGGGAGTAAGTAACTGTCATCTTCAGAGTCATCCTCAAGGTTGTTGTTATTGTTGGTACTGCTATTGTTGTTGTTATTGGAGCCACCCTTTGAGAAACCAAAATCCTGGAAGATATCGTACGAGGGGACGTCGAAATCGTTCTCCATGTCATCGTCGCTCGAGTAGCCCTCAGAGTCGTCCTCCGAGATAAAACGCACATCATCCTCTCCCTTCCTATCGCCATTGATGATCTCCAAACCGTCGGCGATAGAGTTCCGGGGGGTCACATTAGCCGAAGAGGACGCTCCGTTGTAATCCTCAAGCAGTGCGTCTGCCTCCTCCTGAAGCAAAAACTCTTCTCCTTGAACGGACCCATCGCCAGACAACAGGTAGTCGTACTCCTCATCATCGCTCCTGCCAAACGCCTTGATCTCTAAGTCGTCGTTGTCGTTCTGCAGAGTATGGATCAGCTTATCCTTGTCTAGTTCATCGTCATCGGAGTTGCTGTCGCCGTCGCTGATCCTGGGAACATCAATGCTCAATGAGTCCAACACCGCAATACTGGGTGCGCGTGCTTTATTCGTGTCCGATTTGCCCTTTGAAGCGGGAGGCGGGAAAACCTCCTCTCCCACATCTTCATCGCTGTGATTCACAGGCAATGGTACCGATGGCTGCAGCTTGTTTATGCTCAACGTCTCGTTTCCATCGCTATCGAAGGAAAACTGGAAATCCACATCCTTTGTCTCCTCGGTCTTCTTGGAGGTGCTGGAATTAGAGCTAGGGTTGGGTTTAGAGGTGATACGATCTGTGGCAGAGGAGGTGATATTGGATTTACGAGCACGTTGCTTGGCTGCTTGCATGGCGTTTTTCTTCTTCAAGGCTGTCATCCTGACAAAGTCGATATCGTCATCATCGGAGGAGCTGGAATCATCATAACGTCCACCGTTATCGCCGTCCTCTGAATCGCTGCTGCTCACCATTATGGCATTCACATCTGCACGCGCAGCTTGCCACAGGTGCTTATCGTCGTCATCATCGTCATCACCATCATTGTCATCGTCGTCGTCATCGTCGCTCTTATCATCACCGCCAGCAGCATGAAAGTTATTCACGTCGTCCTCCAGAGAAGAAAAGTCAGACAGGGAGGAGTCAGACACGAGGCTGAACCGCCTGTCCTTCGTCCTCCTATGGGGTGCCACCACCTTTGCCTGCTTGCCCGCCAATTTGCTTGACTTTTGAGACGGCTGATACGCGCCTAAGTTCTTGCCACCTTTGGCCATTGTTGCTGTGTAGTTTCTGTGTCGTTCTTGTATTAATAGGTTATATCGTTTGGATCGTCTTGTTCTCGATATCGTGTTGACAATATCTTCAGCCTAGGTCTCAGAGACTTCTCTCTCAGAAGACGGAGGCCATTGTGGAATCGCACTTGCGTTGTCTTCGTAGTTTATAAGTGGTAAATTCCTCTCAGGGAAATATATAATCCAACCAGTTGGATGTGTGTGTGTATATATATAGTGATTAAAGTAGGTATAGCACCACTATCATAAAGAATAACGGGAAGTAGCACTAACACAAGCTGATGAGAGGGATCAATGCAATTCTCTCCAAACTCAAGGACAATTCAGCAAAAGCGATCAACAGAGTAGAAAACACTCCACCTTTGTTATGAGATCCGTCTTTTCAAAACCAACAGTTAATCTCTAGAGATTCCTATCCCAACCCACACACACATACACACACTCTCTCTCCCTCTGCTCTGCTTACTCTAACCCACACATCACAGCTAAGATTAGCACTGCCTGTGGATTCCCCTTTAGAAAATTTTCAGGTCGTGCATGCACATGCGTCTGTGAGGCTCAAGAAGGTGCCTAAATTTTTTATTTTTGCCTGCACACTGCACGAAGAAATTCGCCATAGTGAGATGAGATGAGATAGGCGGGGAGGGGGCAGTTGGACGAAGAGATGAAATAGGAGACGGTGGAATGGGCGGCGATATGCCTGAGATTCAAGAGATCCAATGGTGGATTACGGCCGTAAATGATGGTCATCATGTGTGGCGGATTGAGTACCGGGTCACAAGATGTCAGGGAGACCATATTAGAGGTCGCGTGCCATGCACTGCCGTAAGGCAATATCTCTCCTCCCCCCCCACCGGGTAAATGTATCGAATTGAGCCCAAATGACAGAGGAGGAGAAACTTGAACGCCAAGTAATCTCAAAAGTTGATTGGCCGTAGTGGACCTAGATTGCTTGAAAGCTTAGTGCTCCCATACTGCTTAAAGCATAGTGCTTCCCTACTGCTATGGCAGAATGGTTCCCGAAATGTCTGTGTGCCCTTGCCTTTCCGCCCTTCTATGCACATACGGCAATGCAGGAGGCGGCCGAAGATGCATAAACTCCACTCTTGCAAGCCGCTTCCAACATATACACCAAAATCATACTATACAACTTTTTAAACTATTCGATTATCAATGAAGATCTCATCAGTTCAGTATCACCTTCTCTTCTCCACATTGAAGCCTCACCCCAACCTCCATTGACCTTCCACCTCTTGACCGGAGTTAACGCACTGTCATCTCCGGCGATAACTGCCTCTCTTGCCCCTCGGGCGTACCGAGGTGCGCATAGTAAGCAAACCGCTGCTTCTGTATATACCATGCGTTTGCCTTCGCAACAACTCCGACACCGATTGATCAGACACTGCAAAAGAAAATATAGAGGCAGTTGTCTGTTTGTCTACCCTAGCGGTATTTGTATACAAATAGTCATTGGTTCTTTTTTTGTTTTGCGAGTATGATGTTCGCATGCACATTGAGCCGAGCTTCAAGGAGAGGCAGATTGTCTCAGCCGCATACGTTATCGATATCCACAACGCCATTCGTTAGAGTGAGGATCCCCGCAAAACATATACATGGAACCTCGATATCACAACAGAGATGCATGTCCTCTGCACCCACACCACAACTTCAACCGGCCACATCCTCGTCTTCGTCACGCGCTCTCAAGTGGGTTCTTGGGCTCGGTTTAACTCTCGGTTTGGCCTACCAGGTAGATACCCGTTTCTATGGGTCGGCAATCACGAGGAATATCAGGTCCGCAGGCATCCTGCTTACCATCTCGCTGGATTACAAGTTCAACTTTGATGAGTCGCACGATATTCCACAGCTTCACGAGCGGAACTCTCAGCGCCTGTTTGACCTGTTGACCACAAACAAGGGTCTCTACATCAAGATCGGGCAAGTCATCGCGATGCAAGGCTCTCTATTCCCCAAGGAATACCAGGATAAGTTTCGGAAGCTCTTTGACAATGCGCCGGCCGACAACTGGGAGACCGTTGATGGTGTTCTCAAGAGTGAGTTAGGTGCTCACTATGCCGAGGAGATGTTCTCCTCCTTTGAGAAGACTCCTATTGCTAGCGCCAGCATTGCTCAGGTTCACAAGGCCACCCTCAAAACTGGTGAGACCGTTGCCGTGAAGGTGCAACACGCAGCTATCCGCAAGCAGATCGCAGCGGACCTTGCCACCTACAGAATGCTCATGTGGTTTTACGAGTGGGTCTTTGAAATGCCCATTTCTTTCACGACCAAGTACATTACGGAGAGAATGACGGAGGAAGTGGACTTCAATATCGAGGCATCCAACGGGACCAGAATGAGAGATCTGATCCACGATGACCCAGAGTTTCGCGGAAGGCTCTATGTACCAATGGTGTACAAGGAGCTCACCACGAAAAGGGTCCTCGTAGGAGAGTGGATCGATGGTGACTCCCTTGTGGGGATGAAGGGTCTTTCCAAGCTGGGCTACGATACAAAAGAGATCATGCGCAGAATCATCGAGTGCTATAGCCGTCAGGTGTTCTCATGGGGACTGATCCACTGTGATCCTCATCCTGGCAATTTCATCGTGCGCAAGGTCACCGGTAGCCCTAAAATCAAGCAGCAGGTGGTAATCCTCGATCATGGGCTATACGTGGAGTTGGATGCAGACTTCCGCAAACAGTACTGCGGGCTTTGGGAGGCCATCTTTGAAGCCGACTCCGCACGGATAAAGGAAATTGCCTCCTCCTGGGGAATCCGTTCAGACGATATATTTGCCACTATGACAACGATGAACCCTGCAAAGATGAAGGAGGCTCGCCAGAAGGTGCAGGAGCTACAGGGACTTTCGGACTTTGAGAAGCAACAAATGATCAGAGACAAGCTGGTCAACTTCTTTGAGAGCACTGACAAGTTCCCATTAGCGTTAGTCTTCCTCAGCAGAAGCATGCGTATGATCCAGTCATTGAACCAACAGTTTGGCACGCCAGTAAATAGAGTGGGCTTGCTGGTGGAAGAAGCCAGGAAATCCCTCCAGCTGTTCTCATTCAGATCACAGTCATCGCTTTCCACACAGAGCGCAACTCGCAGGATGTTGACGATGGTTTACAGATACACAATTTTCATGACCATCAGGCTCATTTCCAGTGCGGTATTTGCGCTTTTCGAATTCAGAAAGTTTGTCTACTCTTTCTTCTCCCCTTCTTCCACAAGGGCAGCGGAGGGAATGGATGATGCCATAGAAGATCAGATGGTGCTGGCCGCAAAGAGCCTCGGGTTTGAGGTCCAGAAGGGTGAATTCCTCCAGGGATAGGTGCAACCTACCTCAGAGGCTTGTACATACGACTGTTTTTTTTCCACACATCACCTGTATAATATATATATCATAGAATGTATAGATATAAACTTGCTAGAGAATGGTGGATCACACGTAGTGCACACATCAAAACATATCCCCAAAGGGTAATTATGGTTCCCACACTACCAGGCTGGTTGATGCGATGAGCTATGAATTTTTTTTATGCTGATATAATAGGGAGTGAAAAATATATTATAGTGGAGTCAAAAGATAGATATCTATATACATAGGAGCGTGGGCAAAGAAAGGAGATTGTCTGGAATATACATACACACCAACATAAAAAGAAGATGTCAGAGGAGGAAACTAAAAAGTCGTTCAAGAGCATTGACATCGAGCCATTCTACCTAGGTGGGTGCTCTGCCACGCTCTCTGGGGATGGCATGATATTGGCAACTCCGATACTAGAGGACATAGTCATAACGAACACCCAATCGAACGAGATAGTGCATAAATTGCAAGGAGATGGCACATTGGTGACGTCCCTTCAGCTGTCGCCAGATGGCAAGTACTTGGCTATCGTTTCACAGTCACAGCAGCTGAGAATATTCAACCTGGAGACATCCAAGTTTGAGAAGAGCATGAAGCTCAGCTCGCCGGTATACATCTCTGCGGCAGATCCAACGAGCTCTCTGTTTGCATTTGGTGGTTCAGATGGTGTCATCACCGTGTGGGACCTCGAGGGTGGTTTTGTCACCCACTCCTTGAAAGGACATGGAACCACCGTGTGTTCCCTCAACTTCTATGGACAGCTCCACAGCAAGGACTGGAAGCTGGCCAGTGGTGACATCATGGGCACAGTAAAGATCTGGGACCTTGTGAAAAGGCGATGCACACAAACACTCACCGAACACTCGTCTGCTGTGAGAGGTGTTGATTTTAGCGAGAATGGAGACTACTTTGTGAGTGGTGGCAGGGACAATGTGTCGATCATCTGGAATACCAAAACATGGAAGCAGGTGCGTGTGCTCCCTGTCAAGCAGCAGGTGGAGAGCACGGGGTTTATCAAGGTTCATGGTACAGAGTACTGTTTCACTGCTGGAGGCGACTGTGTGCTGAAGCTGTGGGATTTCCAGAGATCCAAGCTCGCTGCTATAACGCCAGCTCCATTGGAGACAAGTGAAGAGTTGCTGATCATCGGAGTGGTGAAGCTTGATCCTGAGCTGTTGACATTGATGTTAGTGTTATCAGACCAGACCATCTGTCAGGTGGATCTCGATGCCGATGAACTCCTTGCAGAGGTGGAGGCTGAAGACATCGTACAGCTCGACATAGCGCGGAAGATTGCCGGTAACCATGGAACCATAGCTAGCATGAAGTATGTGGGTCCCGATCTGAGTTTGATTGCACTGGCCACCAATTCTCCTGCCCTGCGTATAGTTGACCCAGTGAACCGTCCTCTGGATGTAGACATCTTGGAGGGACACACAGACTTGCTCAACGACCTCGACACCACGGTGGATGGTCTCTGGATAGCCACTGCTGGCAAGGATAATGAGGCCAGGTTGTGGAAATACTCTGAAGAGAGCGGGTCCTTCTTTTGCTATGCGCTGTTTGAGGGTCATGCCTCTGCCGTTACAGCTGTGGGTCTTCCCAAGACCCCAATTACAGGAGGAGCTCCTTCTTTCATCATCACTGCATCGATGGACCTCACCGTCAAGAAGTGGAAGGTTCCGCAAAACAAAGAGGCCTCAGCATATCCGCTGGTGGTGAAGACTTCAGACTACACGAGGAGGGCTCATGACAAGCAGATCAATGCGCTTGACGTTGCTCCAAACGACGAGCTCTTTGCTACAGCTGGGTATGATAAGCTGGGAAAGGTGTGGGATCTTTCGACAGGTGAGACGGTGGGTGTCTTGAAGGGACACAAGAGAGGGCTGTGGGATATCAAGTTTTCGCAATACGAAAAGTTCCTGGCAACTGGTTCGGGAGACAAGACGTGCAAAGTGTGGTCACTGGAAACATTTATGTGTGCCAAAACTTTTGAAGGTCACACCAACTCCGTGCAGTGCGTGGACTTCCTCAACCGGGGACAGGAGTTGGTGAGTGCTGGTGCAGATGGTTTGGTGAAGGTATGGAACCGAGACGCTGGAGAGTGTATGAAGACACTGGACAACCATGACAACAGGATCTGGGCCATCTGTATCAAGGATGACGGCAAGGAGTTCATTTCTGCAGATGCGGATGGCTACATCTCGATCTGGCAGGACAACACCGAGGAGGCATTGGCCGAACAGGAAGAGGCCAAGAAGGTGCGTGTAGAAAAGGAACAGACTCTCCAGAACTGTATCTACAATGGGGAATGGGCCAAGGCGTTTGAACTTGCGCTTGCGTTGGATCACCCCATGAGGTTGTACAACGTGCTCAAGGCCTCTATTGCCAGTGGTTCTTCAACGGGCTCAGACTCTGTGCTTGGATCTGTCGAGCTCGAAGAGGTGATTGCCAAGTTGCCAGCAGAGAAGCTTCTGCTCCTGTTCAAGAGAGTGCGTGACTGGAACACCAATGCCAAGCTGTTTGACATCTCTCAGAAGGTATTGAGTGTCATCCTCTCCAAGTGTGATGTGCAATCTCTGCATGATATCACAGGGATCATTGGACTCATTGACTCGATCATCCCTTATAGCGAAAGACATTACAAGAGGATAGACGACCTAATTGAACAGAGCTATCTGCTGGACTACGCAGTGCAAGAGATGGACAAGTTGGCAGTATGAGTATATGTGGAGGGTGCATCTTCAATAAAGACAGATATTGGTACATTTTGGACGCATATACAGGATAGGCATATAGTATGACATAGAATTGCTTATGCTAGGATGCACATATGTTAGAAGGATATAGTATGACATGTCCATATGTTAATCATATATAGTAAGATACACATATAGTACACATATAGTAGGACGCACAGTAGGTTGCATATAGTAGGTTGCAAAGTAAGGATAAACCCAGGCTGTACAGTCTCAGAAAATCATTTTCATGCTTGAAGTATATAGGGAGCGATGCAATAATATACTGGCACAAAAAATACTGCGAAGAAAAGAAGAGAAAAAAAGGGATAAAAATCCTGAAAAATCAATGATATTCAACACCCACTCAATACCTGCACCTTTCCAGTAGCAGAGATGAGTGTTGTCACCAATTCGTTATCGCGTGCAAAATTCAGCCAGCCATTGATAAAGAAATCAGACAGAGTAACTATAAGAGATGAAATTTAGGGCACTGTGAATAGAGCGTTCTTGTTGCGGTTGAAGAAATTTTGTTGCAGGTGTAAGGCTGATTTTCGATTAAAATTTTCAAGGGGAGATATATAGCTTTGAGGCAGTTCTCATAGTTTTCATACAGGACACACCAGTTGATTCAGCACCCGAAATCTAACACCTGGCCAGGAGGATGAGCTATCGAGAGACCAGCCCACGTCGTATGAGTAACGGCAACGGGTTGAGGTATAGAGATAGGGAGGCTGTGCGATCAGCACAGGAGCCGACTCATGAACACCGGTCAAGGGAGTCGAGGGATTATAGAGATGTTCGTGATTCACGTGAGCATGGAGATGTAAGGGAGAGAGATTCAAGAGAATACCGAGACTCAAGGCACCAGAGAGATTCAAGGGAGTACAGAGATTCAAGGGAAAGAGACTTAAGAGAGAGGGACTCAAGAGACCATCGAGATGTAAGGGAATACAGAGACTCTGTGGAAGTGAAAGATCGCAGAGGCCAGCCTAACGAACACAGTGGCAGCCGGAAGGGCTACTCGTACAAATTCAACGAGTTCTGGCCAGAGGTGACGGATTTGCCCACAAACAAGTGGCTGTTCTCCGAGTACGACGTCAAGTTCGAAACTCCATCCAGGAACCTCGTGCTCTTTGAAGATGAGGTGCGCAGACGCGGCAAAGGTGTGTCATTCATTCTCAACCTGTGCAAGGCTCTCAAGCTATCACGCCTCGTCTACCTCACGGCCTCGACGTACTTCCACCGTTTTTATATGCGCAAGGATATCCAGTCTCTGCATTACTACGAGGTGGGCGCCGCCTGTTTATTTGCAGCTTGCAAGGCCGAGGAGTGTCGTAGGCGTCTACAGGACATCACCGTACAGGCAGCGCGAATCTCATCCAAACAACCCAACCTCATTGTTGACGAGCAGACCAAGCTATTCTGGCATTGGAAGGACCAGATCACGAGGCTCGAGGACCTCATACTCGCAACACTGTGCTTTGACATGGTACCCGATTCTCCATACAAGATATGCCATGTCGTGACCAGGGTCGATGCTCTTATCAGCAAGGAGGAGATCATCGGCCGCAGTTGGCGGTCACTCTCAGAAGCACTGTTCAACAAAGCGTGTGGGTTCTTTGAATGGACTGCACGGTTGCCCATCTGTGTTGTGTATGATGCCCCCACAATCGTGGCTGCTGGAATGGCTCTGTCTGCATTTTCCGAAAAAGTGAAGTTCCCTCCGGGGTTTCTCAAGAGAGAGCTCAAGGTGAGCTCCACCAAGGCATGGAAGTGTCTCTGTTATTTTTATAGGCTGGCTCCAATCATAGCACCCAGCCATCCGGGATTCCCCGACATGTTTCCCGTCCTGACGAAAGAGCAGTTCTACGACGTGGTGCTGGGGGATATCACAGACAAACTCCCAGAGGAGGTTTCCTCCAGGCATAATTCAAAAGAGGAGCAAGGTGATATCACGACTAACTCGACGGCCGCAGATGTTCCAGAAAAACAATCGGATAAAGAGACAGAACGTGAAACCCAGAGGGAGACAGAAAAAGAGATTGCAAAAGAGGCAATGGACATAGATACAGCATGAAAAAGAAAAGTTGATAATGTTGAATGAAATATTTATATGTGATCTGTGCCTATCTATAGAGAAAAATGAGTCCCACAGTGTTCCTGTTTGTGGCAGAAGCCCACACAGTCGAATTCTGCATGTTTTGTGGTTTTAAAAAGATATCAATGGGATTGCCAACACCAGGTGATATGGATAACACAACTCGTTTCATAGCAGAGATATGTCGAAACAACCGGTCAAGTCTTTTACAACCGTTAGTCATTTTGCACGTTCCTTTGTTTCCCTTTTGCTCTTCACTAACAAATTAGTCCTCGCCGGAGGTGATCCGACGCAACAAGTTCATTCGGAGAGGATTGAAACTGTGTATTCTTGTTTGTGGAGAGAGTGGAACTGGAAAGTCAACTTTCATCAACACTCTATGTGACAACGAATTACTTGAGGAAGAGAGTTGCCATGATTATGAGAATGCCCATCTGGACAAAGACCTCACATTTGAGACACACCTCTTCCATGTTGCTGAGAAGGGAGAAACGCCCATAAACCTGACGGCGGTCATTCCCAAAGGGTTTGGAGACAGGATCAACAACTCTGAGGCGTGTGAAAAGGTGCTACACTACGTGGAAGAACAGTTTGATCTCGTTCTGAATGAGGAGTGTCAGATCCAGAGATATCCTGGTGCCAAGGACACCAGAGTTCATGCTGCTCTCTACTTCATCAGACCAACGGGGAAAGGTCTTAGAGAACTGGACATTGAGTTCATGTCCACGCTGGGCCACCGGGTCAACATCATTCCTGTGATTTCCAAAGCGGATCTGCTCACACAGGATGAGTTGACTCTCAACAAGGCGCTCATCTCAAGGGACATTGCGAACCACAAGATCCCCATTTACGACTTTTCCACAACGGATGACTACTACTCGAGTGAGGCTGCACAGCTCCAGGAACTTGTGCCCTTTGCGGTGATGGGGAGCACCACCAAAAAGGTTGTGGATGGTACCCTGCACCACGTGAGAGAATACCCATGGGGTGACGTGAGTGTAGAGGATCCTCAGTGTAGTGACTTTTTGGTTCTCAAGACGGTGTTATTTGGGGCTTGTCTCCAAGAACTCAAGGAGTCCACCGAGTGTGTTCTGTATGAAAAGTATAGAACTGAGAGGCTCTCAGCTGCGAGGTTGGTTCCCAACACAGCAGATACAGGTGAGGACTCAAGGAGCAAGGAGAGGTGGGAGCACTCGCTTCTACAACGAGTGAGGCAGAACTGGGAGGAGTCTCAAATCGAGAGAAAGATCAGTAGCGTTGGGACAAGCTAAGGAAAATCTACAGGCATAATGATGGGTTTACGATGCTTTCTACTTTCTAAAGTGGCTTCTGATTTGCTACTTCCAGAATGGCTTTGAATTCCCAAGTAGGCTATATAATGAATTCCTATCTATTTCTACCTATAGTCTGCAACTATCCCCACTACAAATTGGACCCTTCACGCCCCCATGCACCTTGAACGGTTCACCTGCATGCGCGTTCGGTGCGGCAGAGCAGAGAGAGGAGCCGTGGTGTAACTGATTTGGATTGAATGTGGTTTTAGCGGTAAGAACAGCTCCAAATTGGAGTACCAGAGGTCTGAAGGGATTCGTGGAACCAAGTTATACACGGTCTGCTATATAAACATTTGCTTTGAGTCCACCGTTGTGGATTTTTCACCTAGTTCAACTGTCCATACACTTTCCAATGTGGAGGAGTAGCACTTGGTCAACTTGGAGCTGATTTACCATACAGGCAACGATGCTGTCACAACCCAACACCATGTCAGGTGAAATGGTGCGGCATGATTCACACCATTCCCAAGGCTCTGTGTCGCATCTATCACACCAACAACAGACGGAGAATACCCCTTCACAGAATGATGCTGGGTCACAGTCCATCATACACATTGCAGCATACACAGCTGATACCCAAGTGATCCAGACTGGCTCCAGTGGTAGTGATAACGTTGGAGCCCGTATTGATCCCACCTCATCAACTTCAAGTGAAGCCCCGCCCAGCAATGAAATTCGTCTCCAAATTGAGGTGGAGCCTGAGGAGGATATGCACGAGTCTGCCATCAGGCTAATTGACGATATCAACACAGAGTCTCAAGTGACGCAACCGTTGACAGGACATACGACTCACGAAGATTCACTAGCATATTGGCGTAACGCGCGCCATGTAAACGCTGCAAAAGTTTCATATGGAGATACAGCCACCCGTGGCATGCAGTCTCAAAGCGGAGTACACTCCGATACAGCGAGGGAGGATATGCCCACCACGACCGATATAGACGCTCTAACCAATGACGATAACATCTCGGCCATTAAAGTAGGTAACTCGCAGACATCACAGACCCCTTTCCTTCTCAAGATCAATGATCCGTTCCAGGATACACCGGTCGCCAATGCAACATCGGCTTCATTATCTGCCTCAGTGTTTCGCGGAGGCAAATCCGCTAAGTGGAGTATAGCGTCACCATCCATGGGAACTCCATCCCGCGATGCTCAAAAGGTTTTTGAGATGTTGAGGCGAAAACAAGACGGCCAGGTTCCCTTGGAATATGAATCGCAAAACGGCTTGGTGATTGAACAGGCTTCAAATGAAACGATGAGGATGTTGGATTTCGGAGTGGACAATGACACTTTTGATCTCCACCTTGCAAACGCGATTAGAAACGAAAAAAAACAACAGATAGTTCCTAAGAAGGATGGCAATAATGCAATACGTATAGGAGACGACAGCGATGAGGATGTACTGCATCAAGAACAGGTAAACAGCCAACAGGATGGAGGTGATACCCTCGATGAACAGCTGACCGAGCAGATTAAGCGTGATAATGAAAAGGGTGGTAGTCTCCTGCTTCTATCTGACATAGGACAATCTACACAATTCCTCGAGGACTCTCAAATTCAGGTTTTAGGAACAGTCGAGAAGGCCAATTCCTCTATACAGGCAATTGCAACACAGACATCAATGATTTCAGAAGGAAACTTTCCTGGAGACATAGAGCTACACCGAATAAATGATCAACACCGAGGACGAGATGCAGAGATCGTCGAAGAAACAATGGTTGATGTGATGAACTCAGTGGTGAACTCAGAAGAAGAAGAAGAAGAAGATGATGATGATGATGCTGATAGGGAGGAGGAGGAAGAGGAAGCTGAAGCTCAAACAACCGGAGGAAGAACCATGGCCGGAGCCATTATTATCGATGATTCCACAGGCATAATGGACATCACCGGCGAATCAAACGAGAGATCTCGGTCACTAAGGAGTAGAAACTTTGGCCGCCCCAAACGAAAGAGCCCATTCTCGGAGAAGGAGGAGGATGAAACCATTCATCATTTGTCTTTGCCGATCGATCTCGGTTCTCAGAGTACTCCTTTTCTTGGTAATAAGACACGGAGGATTAGTCTGGACGATCAACCACATTCCAATAGCGATGTGGCCACCCTTAGAAGATACAAATCTGATTATGCCTCACGCAAAGATCCCAAGACCGCAAACCCCCCACATGTGATTCATACACCGGGTGCAAGGATGAAAGTTGGATTTCCCAGCTCTGGCATCAAAGGTCTGAAATCATCTCCACAGATGATAGAAGAGTCTTCGCCTTCTATTAGGGAAAAGGAAATTATTGGTAGATCTCCATTTGACCGTCAGCCTTCCAGGAATGATCCCATGGAGGTCCGTTCAAGGCTTAGAATTGGTTCATCCCCCCAATTGACTCAAGAATTGACAGACATCGAAGATGAAGAGGACGAGTTTACACTCGAAGATAAGACAACTCCCTCCCAGGATATCCCGATTCCTGTACATACTGATACCCAAATGATCCAACAGCCAGAGTCGGCACGAACAGGCTCAGAAGATCGAGATACCCACTCAGACGAAGATGAGAATGAGGATGAACCGATCATGCGCAGCAGCCCGAGGAAACGGTATAGGCACAGAACACGAGCGATGGTTTCTGCCGATGATCTCAGTTCACGGACCCTTTCAAAATTCGTAGAATCAAAAGAAGATGAAGCGGAAATACTTTCTCAGGACTCGTTTCAACATCTGAACATTACTGCTGGCCATTTCATATCTGGTCACCGAACTACAACAGACGAGGAAGCCAACTATTATCCTGGCAGGTCTTTGAATGGAGATAGACACCAGTTGCTGGAGTCCTCTCAGAGTTCTGTTTCAAATAGTCAACAATCTCAACAAACGACGAAGGATGATGAGTCATCACAGAACACGCAACATTGCATTCCACAACCCTCGCACATAGTACGGGAGGACGAGATGGATGTTGAATTTTCCTCGGAAGATGTAGCTTACCAGCGCAGCGTGTGGGCAATGATCGGTGGAAAGATATGTCCCGGTGTGATTTTGAAAGTTCTACCACAACATGTGGACATCTGCTATGCTGATGCAGTTTCTGCAATTAGGCACAAGGCAATTCTTGGACCCTGTGATCTGAGAGTGGGCGATAAGGTGAAGCGGATAGGCAATACCACAGCGTATATAATCACAGGTTTAGAGTGTGGCCACTCTGAGTCACAGGCAAGCAATAGTAAGGCAACCAGGGTGGGTTCCACTGGCAGCTCAGCTTCAGATGTGGTCATTAGGTGTATGCGTGGATATACCACTGCATATGTTCAGCCGATAAAGAGAGGGGTGATTCCGGAGACAGATCAAGAGCTGAGATTTGAGCTGTCAGAGCTTCACTTGGTCTCACGCACAAAGCGTAAGAACCTGCGGCTATACGATGAACCCACTGCCTTTGAGAGGTTCCTCAAGCAGTTAGAGGTGACGACAGCTGTTGATGTAGTCACTGCTCCCGGAGACATCCCTGAGAGGGGTGGTCACGTGTATCAGACTTGTAGCAATATCTTTGAAGGATGTGCCTTCTGTATTACCGGTGTTGATTCCAGTGGCGACAGATCAAAGGACAGACCGACAGTGCACCTGGCTAAACTGGTCAGGGAACATGGTGGACTTGTGTTGGAGAGCGGATTCCAAGAGATATTGCAACCCTCAGAGAATGATGCCTCAATGGGGCCCTCCTTTGCTAATACAAGCATCCTTGCCGGGCTCAGATTTGCCGCAGTGATATCCACAGCTCACTGCAGAAAGGAAAAGTACCTCCAGGCACTTGCCTTGGGCTGGCCAGTACTATCAGAGAGGTTCATTGAGGATGTTGTTTCTGCTTCTGGAAAAAATGGTGCCTCTGTAGGTAATACCCCACAGGTGATATTTTCAAGGTGGACTAGCTATGTTTTGCCTGCTGGAGAGTCGTCGCTTTTATCCGGTGCTATCAAGAGTGTTGATCTATCGTCGTTCCAGAAGCGGTTCGTTGAGAGACGTTCACTCAATGAGCAGCTAAAAAACAACAGCCATATTTTAAAACCATATAGAATCATCATTGTGAGAGGAGGCAATGGGCAAACTAGCAAACCGTTGGAGTTTTTCTTTCGTGCCCTTGGTGTGCATTCTTTCCATGTTTGCAGTGATTACGTGGAGGGTCTACAGGTTGCCATATCCGAATGGGAGATCAACAGAGGTCGCAATACAGGTGATGGGTTTCCACCTGTTTGGTCTTTGTACGATGAAAATACAAAACCCTCAGAGATCTGCAAGCGTTTGTCAAAGGCTCTAAGTGATATTGAAGATGGAAAAACAGAATCTTCTCCCAGAAAGAGGAGCACGGGAAATGCCACTCCTCAGAAAACAGACATTCAACCAATAGCCTCGAGGAGACCACAGCGTAATGTTCAACAGCTGTATAGTTCTCCTACGACATTGAAGAGTAGAAGATCGAGCTATAAAGGGTTGGCACTACAGTTGATTGACTGGGAATGGATAGTGCAGTGTACTATATCAGGAAACTCATGGCCAAGTGACAACTTCTGGGAAGTAAAATGAAATAGGCCCTACTACGAGGTAGATGTAACTTTAGATAGGACAAAATAAATCAGATTTTTTTGGAGACAACGGTGTCAGTGAAGTCTCTCTCTCTCATAAAAATAAGTGATGAGTGATAAATATACAAACAACTGAAAGGAAAAAGAAAATCAGATAAAGGCAAATTGGACTTTTTTTCTCTCTTTATGTGCTGATGACTATTACAAAAATGCACTGTTGACTTCGTACCCGATAAGATGCGAAGATTAAATAAAGGTAAAGGAATTAGTGGAGAAGCACGAGCCACCACATTTCACATCCAAATGGGGTACAACATAATATCAGATGGCCCACAATACTGCGGCATGACTGAAAACCAAAACAAATCACACAATTGAACTGAAAGGAAAAGGATACAAAACTGGGGATGTAAAATTCAGAGGATAAAGAAAATCAAAACTCACACCGGGATTAAAGGCAGGGGAAAACAGAAAACAATAGGACCATATATGCTGGTCAGAACTGAACAAAATCAAAACCTCAACAGATACCGTTGGAATCATGAGGCATCAATACATATCTATCAATGGTGATGGGAGGGTGGGATCTGCATCTGCAGGGGGGCCTTACAAGGATAAACGGAAACACTGGAAGCCATTGGTGGGTCGGTGGATCTGCTCACAGCAGGAATGCACCCAGCAAGGCCAACACGCCAACCATATAACCAGTGACCTTTGGTGACTCACTAATCATTGCTGGAGCACCAGCATGGCTAGAACTGGAGGCACTACTGGTGGCAGTAGCGGTGACAGGTGAAGCAGAAGCAATGTCGGTTGAACCACCAACGATGACCTCGCCATTCGACACGATTGCTGTTTCCTGTGGAGCCATGTTGGTCAAGGAGGCCGTGGCAATATCCGTCAAGGACAATGTCAATGAGGTATAGTCTGAGATGTTGTTCGGACCAGCAAAGGGGATGAATCCTGAGGAGATGGCGTAAAACGATGAGGAATACAAAGTGGTCAAGGCGGTGGTGCCATTGCTAGCAGTCACCGTCGACACAGGTGGGGCTGTGGTTGTGGTCGTGGAGGAAGATTCATTTTCCTGCACCAGCTGGGCCATGGCCAATGACATTCCATCATTGTCGACCGCAAGGTAGACGCTCCTGAGGAAGGGGGTTCCCAAGAGCGTGTATCCCATGTAGTAGTCAGGCAGAAAGGCGAAGAAACAGGCTCCATCTCCATCCGGGAAGAATAGAGAGGTGTTGTTCTCGTCGGTTGCAGGGTACAGCAGCTCACCGAGAGGAATCTCAATGGTGAGGTTGCCAAACTGGAAATCCACAGTGCCGAGCTCAGCAACAGAACAACCAACGAGCCACTTGTCGAGCGAAGCTGCGTAGTAGGCATTCACCTGAACCGCAAGCTCGATTAGGGTTGAGTATGGAATGTAGTTGTAGTAGGTCCTAGTATCGAGGAAAGCTGGCTTGGGGTAGTTCGCCGTCTCTGTGCCGTCGCTGTATGTCTGAGACAGCCACAGAGTCTGACCAGTGTGGTTGGAGGTGACACCAACGCCAGAAAGCGGCACAACGGGATACGCATTGCTATAACCAGATTCCGAGATAAAGTGGCTCCCATCGTTGACGGGGATGAAATCAAACTCCACTAGTGGGCCCTTGTACCTCGATGGGTCAAGCGCACCCAGTATGAGCTGCGCAGCTGTGGCGTTGATACCGTTTAAAGCCAAAGAGTATGAGGATGAGTTGATGTAGCCAGCCTGGACCATGGACACAAGCAGGCTAGTGGACTCGCTAACACCGTCAACAAAGGACGACCCAACACCAAATCCACCGGTAGCCACGTTAGAACTGTTTGAATCCACAAAGATCACATCTTCGAGCATCACGCTTGACCCATTACCAATGGCAAACGACACGTTATCCTGAGCAAGGTGTCCATCCACAACGATATAGTTGATGAACACCTCAGACACGGTGTCTGCAGTATCCGATGCGTTCAACATTGGAGAGTGGGAGTTTAACTGCGAGTTATAGTATCCACCCGAAGAACTATCGCTGGCATTGTACATGCCGTTGGATATACAAGCAGCAGACGCGGAGGATGTTGCCACTGACGATGTTGAAGCTGCTGAAGTCTGCACTTGCATGGATATGGTGCTGCTTGTGGTGGAGCCAACTGAAGTAGAGACAGGGCATACCGAGTTGAACAGGGCATCAATAACCCAGATGCCTGCGTTGTTGATATCCAACCTCAAGTTCATGGGCTGGGGTGGGGTGCCGATTTTGAACTCCGCATCATACACCTTGCCAGATCGCGGTATCAACGGAACCACGGGGAAGTCATTTGGGTTCTGTGGTTGAGGGGTGGCAGCATGCACGCTATCTCTGAAGCCAAAGAGAAAGGCAGCAGTCAAAAGACTACTGAACTTCATCTTTGCTATGGTATGGTGACCTCGCTATTTCATCAAGTGAAAAACCCAAACACCACAAATATAAATGTATATATATATATATATATATATATATATATATATGTAGTACTCGGAAAAATAGAGTATGGCACTGCCACTGAGTTCAAGGCTGTGTCTGCTCTACTCTGTGAGATCTAAGAATAGCTCTGCAAAAAAGAAACTCGCCCAACAGACCTCCTTCGTATAGCGGAGGGATGTCAAAAGAATAAACTAATGGACAGAGCAACCTAATAAAATGCTGGTGGCTAACAGTGGGAGACCGGTGCAAAGAGTATACCGTTGGACACGTCTAAGCCGTAATATGTAATTCGGTGTTAATGTAAGCTATGCGGGAGGATGTGCTGGGACCTCGCGTACCACCTGTTGAATACGAGTAAACACTGGGAGAGGAACGATAAATCCGATGTGTTGGAGATATCCAAGCTGTTTTAATAATGAACGACTATAACACGTTGGTGAGAGAAACTGAACCAACACTGGCGGCATTCAGCCATCTGAGTTATAGGGAAGTCAAAAAAAATTATATCTTCTCTCCCCCCCCTCCCTTTCGTCCTTCGTCTCTCTATGTCTGCACCCCCCTCTCTCCCCCCTCCTACGCTAGTCGCTATTGTGTGTGTGCCTTTAGCAGAAAGGCTGAAGGATGGGCACGCTAAACGAGCCCAATGACGACACCAGCGGTGAGGGAAACGCTAAGAAAAACAAACGGTTCCCGTGGAAACGGGATGCTGTCATGCACATGACATAACCCGGGACACTGGGATACGTGTACTCTAAATAATAATCCGAGGATTCGGAGCAGAACATGCATGCTGCCCGGCCGAAACGGGCTTTCTCGGTGCACACTCATGTGAGGCGCTGCACCTCACGGTTAAGTGCACTGCAAATACTGCATTCGGAAAATATAACAGAACGGGACATTCGAAGGCCAAAGGATTAGGGCTGAGTAGCTGGCTGTCTATGGTGGGCATAATTTCAAGTCGCCGGGAGACACAACTGTCGCATATTACACCTTCCACAACTTTGTCAAGAAGTGATGATGGATGGTTCATGCCAGGTAGGTAGTAACCAACAGAGTTCTTGACTTGGTCCCACTAAGGCTACGCTCCACAGGGCCAGCTCTAGTTGGTCAGCTCTACAGGTCAGCTCTACGTGTCAGCTCTACAGGTCAGCTCTATAGGTCAGCTCTATAGGCAAGGCTCTAAGGAAGCACCACCGACTATGCCAAGGCCCCAAATTGCCTCCTGCACTCAGGAATGGTCACTCTGTCACGTATTGATCACACAACTATAGCAACCAGTAAACTATGCCGTGTATTTCTGGAAGTCAACG
Organism: Kuraishia piskuri; assembly: GCA_030567595.1. Classification (NCBI taxonomy): domain Eukaryota; kingdom Fungi; phylum Ascomycota; class Pichiomycetes; order Pichiales; family Pichiaceae; genus Kuraishia; species Kuraishia piskuri. The sequence goes on from JAJLSM010000046.1 coordinate 56,256, forward strand.
ATACCTTAGCATCGTTTAATAAGCATAAATGGCTGAGCCTCCCGATTCTCCCAAGCGATGCCAGACTACGAAGCCACTACATAGACTTGCGCAAGCGATTATCTAATATATTGGTAACAAAACACAGGCTTTTGCAGCCGTTGTGCTTTTCCGAGGTACGCTCCAAAACACATGCCTTTGTTATGTTTAGGCTGTGTTCCCAACACTCTTGATATCAATTATGTTTTCTATATGGGTCCTTGTTAATATGTCTGTCATATCCTATATTCTCCATGTGGATTACTCTTCACTGACAAACCCTCTTCAACCTCACAATCCCTGACGTCATTGCTCCTTCCTGCAGTATATATGCAGGACTAACTAGTGCCTCGACGAGATCACATAGGTCTGCCTCTTTAATTTGGAGAGCTAAATCCCAATCCCTGCTTAAATCACTGAAAAACATAGTAAATGTATTTGATCAAGTGCAACTATATACTTGGATAGATCGAAAAAAAGCAGTGCAGAAACCATCTCAAAAGGTATGCAGCAACTAGAAACCACCAGCTTGATAGAAAAACCTCACTGTAGAAAAAATCAAAAAAGGAAACAAAGACATGCAAATGGCCCTGCTGAGATCAAACCTGATACAACCCGGATGACCATATGCGAATAAATAAAATAACCCAATATAAAAATGCAAAAAGTAGAGAAAGAGATACAACTGAGCCATCTAACCTCTCGTCAACAGCAACTGTGAACGGCGACTGTACGAGTGGCAATCACCAGTGTGGCTGCAGCCTAAACAAACATTAAACGATAGTCTCTTCGAGTCAACGTAATAAACCTAAAAGACGGCCAAACACCAAGGACACCTTACAATCACTTATATGCATCATTCCACAGAACAACCAAACCTCCATTGCGATTCTCGACTAATATTGAGAGCTGTTCATAGCCTGTTGGTGGGCCTGAAACTGGTGTCCCTGAAACTGCTGATGCAAAGCCTGGTCGTTGCTGGCATCATAGTTGAAGTCGAAACCATATGGCTGCTGGAACATCTCCATCTGTCTGTGGGGACTGATTTGGCGGAAACCAAGCAGATCTTTGGTACTGAATGGATCGTTCTCACAGTCCAAGGATTGGTAATCCTCTTCGTCTGCGTCACCGGCATCCTCGTTGGTAGGGAGGGCTGCCTGGTGCTGACGCAGAGACTCGTTAGAGCTGTATGTCCCACTGTTGTGACTCTGAGGATAAACAGCACCCGACTTCAGCGGAGATGCAGAAGAAACTGACGAAAGAGGTGACGTATGCAAGTGATGGTCGGCAGATCCATGAGACACGTCTGAACGAGCCGAGTGAGGGGAGGCAGACCGTGGAGACACCGTGGGAACACGGGAATGTGACGATGTCGTTTGCTCCTGCTCGGATGCAGAACAGGGCGATCTCTCCTGCACGGTGATGGAGAACTTGGGGTTCCCATTGATTCCGTTGTTCTCCACGTCGAGCAATGGAGACTGCTTACCTGTCTTCTTCTTGTTGCCATTCTTCATCAAGGTGCTGAGGTATCCCTCGGGTAGCTTGGGACATTCACCGCCTTCAATGTGCCTCTCTGCCCAGATCTCGTTGTTCTGGAACGCACTGCCACACAACCCACACCACCCCATGGTACCTGTACGGTCCACAGACTTGATGCCTGGTGGATACTTGAAGTGACGGGACTTAAGATGTGTCTTGTATGTATCCCTACGTGAGAACCCACCGGTAGCGTGGCACTTTCTGGCGCCCTCATGAGCATAAAATGGACAGTGGTACGCCTTGTCGGAGAGATGCTTCTTCACATGACGTGTCAGGTATCCCTTCATTCTGAAGTTGGCAGAGCAGTAAGGACATGCATAGATCTTGCCATCCTCTCCTTCTCCGTGCTCGGCGTTCTCGTCCTGATCTCCGGAATGCTCCCCGGAATCAGCGATATCACCAATACTCCTCTGCTTGCCTGTGAACATGGCTGCGTTCATCCCGTTCATCTCCTCGCTTCCCGAAGACTTGATCGAAGACACTGGCGACAAGCCGGTGAAATCGCTCTGAGAGAGGAACTCTTCAAGCTTCGACTGCGGTGGGACCTGAGGGGCAAGACTTGGGCCATGGCTAACCGCATGGTAGTTTCCACCGTGCACCTGTACACCCTGTTGGTGGAAGTTATTCACCGGTGGCGACAAGGAAGAACTGAGGTCTGAAACAGGCGAGAGCTGCTGCTGAGGGTCTGCATGGTTCATCATCTGCTGGTGTTGGGGCACCATCATGTGCTGCTGTGGCTGTTCAAGATGGTAGTTCTGGTATCCATTACCAGCATCAAATGCCATATTCTGCATCTGCTGCCCATAAGGAGTCTGCTGCACAAAGGGCTGCATTTGCTGCTGATGTTGTTGGTTGTTCTTGTTGTTGTTATTGTAGGAGTAAGGGTTGAAGTTTCTCTTGTCGTCAGTGTTGGACACATCCATGTTGGAGTTGAGAAACTGGAATGGGTCTTCCTTCTCAAAGCTATAGGACTGTGGTGGGTCGACATTTGCCGTCTGTTTTGGAGCCCGGTTGGTGAGCAAGCTTTCGTTTCTCTCATCGAGTATTCTCCACTCGATCTCACCCTGTGGATTCCTTATGGGCACCATGCGGGTATCGTAAGAGGTGGCACACTGCGTGACATTGTCCGTGGAAGATGGTTTCAATTCTGGCTGCAATTTAGAGTCCTTGGGGAAGAGAACAAAGCTCAAACGACCCTCTGATTTCACCTCTGCCTTTTTGCTTGTGTTGGCATTTCTGTTATTGATGAGTCTGTTGCCCCTGCTGATACCTACGGCGGCCTTGGCAAGGTCGATCGACCATTTGAAAATGGCAATCACTAATATGGTGAGCCAGGAAATTATGGAGGTGTGTTTCGTTTGCAGCTTCTGCTGTTGCTGGTGTGGTTGTGATTGTTGTAGTTGCTGTTGTTGCTGTTGGTTTTGTAAGCGCGCGCCCCTCGGCCGTTTCACGTCAGACATTTTGTGCTGTTGAGGGGATGATTTTATTGTTTCAGTGGTATGAGATGATTCACAAAGTGATTTTGCGTTGTCGTGTTGATAAGTGGGCGTTGAAGAATCTTGTCGAAATGATAAGCTGGCCGCCTAACAACGGAAACGCTTATGAATATTGGCAAGAACGAGTGGCTCTAATGTAGTCAAATAACTATACTCTCCCCCGCCAAATAAAAAAACGCAAATATATCTATGAGACACGAGTCAAAGATAAATCAAAGGAAATTTAAACTCTGGATGGTTTTATTGTATTAATTTCACGACAGACCGCCGAAAGAAGAGAAATGGAAGGTTGATCAATGAGAGGGGCTTCTGCTCTTTTTGCGCAAAACACTCTGGCCAAACTGTGATGATTGATGGGTGGAGGAGGAGGGGGGGGGAGTGGCCTTAGGAGAGAAGGGAGGAGGAGGAGGAGGGGTATGAGAGGGAAAAGCACGGAGCTCAAGGGCGGAAAAGGCAGACACCGACAGGAGGCAGCGCAGCAAAAAATTGCAGTTAAAGGTAGTGGATCGTACCAGAAAGATGGGGATTCTATTGCTGGGTGATGCCATCACGTGAAAAATTAGCGCATAACTGCATAGACATTTGAGACGTTTGTGCAGACAACTGGTGCTAAAGTCTGGGAGGTGTGATAACCAGCTGCGAGTTACCGAGGTGTCAGCAGGCTGTGTCACCAAAAGAGTGAACGCACTATGGGTCAGCAGGTTGCGCTAGTAGAGAGTGGGCACACTACCAGTCAGCACACTAAGAGTGAGCAGGCTGTCAGCAGGCTGTCAGCAGGCTGCTCCGAATGTCCCTATGCACTGCCGGAAAAGGTGGCCTGCGTAGGGCGGCATCTGCTCATCCACCTAAAGCACTACGGAAGGCGTTTGGCGTGGGCAGTGGAGATGGCCGGTCTCAGTAGGTTGCCGAGTGACAGAAAACGGGCCCTCCAGCAGTGTTGGTTGCAGGCGGCAGGGGGGAAGCAGAGGGGGGGAAGCAGAGGGGGCCTTGCAGGGCGG
>JAJLSM010000047.1:0-59630 GCA_030567595.1 Kuraishia piskuri
CACCCCCACCCCTAGTACACCCCCACCACCTACCCCATTACATAATGCTCCTCCAGATCATCTGCTCCCCACACTACGTGGAAGGCAAACCAAACTGGTGATCAATCGAGGCATCGCTACTTTGGGACATGCGCATTAGCGCAGGCAGTAGCGTGAAGCATATCCACAAACAGGACAAGACAAGCACCAAAGTGGAAACTCGCCACCTTAAATTAGTTCACCAGACCAAACATCTGCATTGCAGTTGCCACCCAAAGTGGTATAAAGAAGTATCAATTCCCGAGTGAGTCCCCGATCACCGGCCAAAAAAAAAGTACTCCTTCTGGATTGTTGAGCCGATATTCACCACGAGGGGAGCACACCGGCACACTATCCCACTGTATCTACCCAAAGTCATCCATTGCTCGAGACAAACAACATTGCATACTCATGTATATGTATATATTTCCTGCTGATACATCGACACCGAAGGCATTCACAACCAGTCACGAGTTAGCCAATTGAGTCAACTGTTGGGCCAACTATTTAGCCCAATTCCTGAGTACAAACACTGTGCACAACTACTCTGCACACCAATTGCCAATTGACTCACATTAAACTCGGCCAATTGGGATTTATCGAGAAATTTCAAACCACAGGCAGTGTTTGTCTTGAGAGTTCAAGACCGGAAACCGGAAACCGGAAACTGTCTGAAGCATAGAGAAAGCCGAAAACCGGACAACACGTGACCTTCACAAAATGCCATCTCCACCGAAATCTCCACCCAGGTCGCCTCCCCAAGCAGGTGAGGCCCCTCTTTCACTCCCCCACCTTAGGCCCCCACCCACCTATCCATCCAGGGTGAGTTCACCACTCTCGAGGTCCTCGTCAACGGTGAACGTGAAGGATAATCTGAGGGAATCTCTCAGAGGTGGAACGGGAACTGGAACAGGATACTCCTCATATGTAGTGACACCGTCGTACACGGGGACTCCTCACACGGCTCAGACACCTCAACCTCCCGTCACCTCCTCGTCGTCGTACTCGTACTCGTATTTGGCCAACCAGAGGCTCCAGCACTATGGCCTCGACTATCCAGAGGACGAGGATGAGGCCCGTAAGTTGCAACGTGACAAGGAGTCCCACCTGTTCTCTATAGAGGAGCCCGAGCCCTTAAGCCAGCGTGACCTGCTGCCTTACCCTACAGAGAGCACACGTGACCAGGCAAAGTACCTGGCCCACATCGTGAGCTATCTCTACATCGCCGTAAAGAGCCTGGATCTACAAGGAGACCTCGTCATCAGTGCCAGAGACCTCGCCGCTGTACAAAGGAACCTCTTTGCTTCTGAATTGGGTGGGGACCCCTACCAGTCGTCTGAGGCAGAAGCCGTAGCAGCAGCAGCAGCAGCCGCAGCAGAGTGGCCGGCCAATGAGGAGGGCCTGGACATCTCAGGGGTGGACGATCTCAGTGACAGCGGAGAGTCTGATGGGGATGACGACGACAATGAGGAAGATGAGGAGGAGGAAGACGATGCCGCAGGAGGGGCAAGCACTCCCGTCAGCAAGGTGTCGCCCCGGTCAGCGGCAATCATCTCTGTGAAACACTGGACGGTGGAGTTGAGGACGCTCATACACATGAAGTTCCCGATCCCGCTGCCGTTGAGACGGTCTCTGGTTAAGGTTTATTATGCCATCTGTCTGTCACGTGGCCAGGGGCTGAACTTGGACATATATCTAGATGTGTTCAAGCTACTGGTGGAGGATGCAGGCCTGTTGAAGGGCGAGGATAAAGGAGGAGAATCCTGTTTGGTGCTGGAATGGGAACCACTTGCCAAGGTGCTGGCATCCAACTTCCCACAGCCCGACTTCTCCTACGACTCGTATGATAAGAGCAGGTACAAACGGCACATCACGCTGGCGTACCACGCGAATGGATTTTTTGAAAAGGGAAGCACAAAGGCCATCTTCAAGTCAATCCTGGCCAAGTTCTCCATTCAAACGGCTTCCTTGGTCACTAGCCAGTTGTATGCGATGGTACCCATTGAGTTCAGAGAGGTGGTTGCAGACGGCGTTAAAACGCCGCATGCGGCTCATGTGGAGCACGATCCTGACACCCCAATGGAGGAGCAGGAGGAGTTGGCGGCTCGTAACTTCAATTACCACGAAGATGATATTCGCCACTATATGCCTGTGCTCTTCCATATCTGGTCGCTTTTGCCGCAGCGTGACACAGCAGACAACCATCTGGTTGCCCTTCTGGCCCGTATAGCCGAGCGAGCCCTGTACAGTGCGGCGGATTCGGGCACTGATTGCCCTCCTGTGCAACTCGCAGGCACTCCTTGTGGGCTGTTCTCTCCACAACAGTTCAAGTTGATTCTCAACAGCTTCTACTTTGCGTTCAAAATCACCCAGAGGGGCTCGTCCTCGTCGGTTTCGTCGACGCTCCTAAAGAGCTATTCCACGATCGTAGTGTGTTCTATGGTGGAGTCCAAAGCCTCGTCCGTACTGCCCCAAGTAGCAACTTTCATCCATGGCCTCACCACGTATGTGCACCCTTCAAACTCGGGCGGATGGTCCTCGATCATCGCAAAGGCCATATACCACCTCGTATACCAGTACCATAAACGAGTTCTAGCAGAGTCAGGCGACAGCAATCTCTTCCGCGGCGATACTCTGGAGGAGTTGCCTAGCGATATAAAGCTCACACCCGACATCACCAGGCAGTTTGTGCAAATGGTGTTCCCACTAGTAGAGACGGGCATCCAATCGAAGAGCGAGCCCGTTGTCAACGTGCACATGCGGTCTCTGGGGCTGCTGTGCTTCCTGGACTCGGGACCCGTGCTGGAAGGGGCCATTCTCGACATGTATTCGTCGCTGGAGAACGTCACATCGACCCACCGAGTGAACGTAGTGCTCAAAGAGCTCACGATCCTGGCAAGGTTCATGGCCTCCACCCCCATCTACAGAATACACTTGGTGCGGATGCTCACGCAGCTGTTACCGGGTATAGACTCTAACGACCCCCACAAGACGCTCTTGACGTACAACCTGCTGTCTGCGGTGGCCTCGTTCATCCCTCTCCACGACCTCTGTCACGGGGAAGGAGACGGGGGGCTGTTTGCGATGGACTTTTCTTCCCAACACATCGCCTACCTCGAGGAGCAGTTCCTCAGCAGGGGAGCCACCACCAATGTCCCATTCCAGTATGATGCCGACTCGGAGGTGTCTGCGCTGCACTCGGCCACCTCCTCCTTCAGGGAGTTTGTGAGGATGCTGTGCGAGAAGACCTTCAAAGTGCTTGAGAACATGCCGGATCCAGACAAATACTCTGGTGAGGAGACCCATGTTATGAGGGCGATCCCAGGAGCATTCAAGCTGGTGATCGGCTCCCTTTCCGACGAGCTCTTTCACGTGCTGGCCCAGCAGCTGTATAGCTATGTAACGGAAAACGTACACCACTTCGTAGCAGACACCTTTGCCGAGCTCGTGGGGTGTGTTGTAAGGAGAGCTCCAGAGGTGTACTTCCCTCTGTTCTATAGATATCTCGTAGACCACATCCAATACGAGGTACATGAGAACGGTGCTGGCTCGGCCAGGACTGGTGTCGACATCGTCCCACGTGACCAGCCCCTGGCATGGAGCCTCATTCTGCTGTTTGGCACGATCTCTGAGGCTGGCGAGGCTCTTCTGCCCTTCAAGGAGGAGGTGGTGGAGCTCTCGACGATGCTCATGAGCTCTTTGAAGGGGAGGGTGTCGTACATTGCACCGTCGCTGGTTTTGCACGTGCTCAAGACGCTCACTTCGATCACAATAGTAGACAGCAACCTCATAGCCACGACCAGCGAGTCGTCTTCGCCGCCCAAGGTGGACGAGTCATCCTGGGGAGTGTTGCAGTTCGATCCTGCCAGATTCAGCAACAAAAACCTATCGTTCAAGTGGCACCTGCCCACGGAAAGCGAGGTCGAGTTTGCGGTCAACTGCCTGGACGAGCATGTCCACAAGATTTTGGCAAGCACCAATGACCTGATGAGCCCAGCAACAGCCTACAAAGATGCTGTTGTGGACGATGGCTCCATCGAACCAGCCATTTCGGAATCGCACCCTGTGATGGGTGGTGGTGTATCCTCCTTCCAAAACACCATCGCATATTCCGATCGGTTCAGGGTCAACCTGCTCTACCTGGCGAACTGTTTCTCTGGGATCTCAAGGCTGTTTGACCCCACAGCCAAACCGGCATCCTCGCACGTAATAAGGCCCCATGCCCTCGAGAACCGTCTTCAACAGCTCAAGGGATCTTCTTTGGGCACTTCGTCAGCATCGCTGAACAGTTCCATGTCTCTCAGCCGGACAACTTCGGCTGTCAGTCTATCGGGCCTGGCCCACGACGACACCGCCCACGACGATGCGGCCCAGGAGGATATCGAGGAGCTACGTGCCCTTGACGAGGAGGTGGTTGCACTATCGGAGAGCGGAATAGCTGAGGCCAATGGAGAGGGTGAGGGCGGCGAGTCCTCGTTGGGAATCACAGCCATGGCTTCTGGAATGGTGACCCCCTCTGTCACGTCGAACGAGGCACACGGCAGCTCTGTGATGGCTCTCAACCCATCCTTGACATGCCGTGAGGAGAAGCTGTACAACTGCAATTACTTCTTTACTGCTGGTTCTTCTTCTGCTGGCAAGGCTCACATTTCACACCTCTATGGACGACTACACCAGATTAGAGCCCAAGTTGGCGATAAGCTCCACCAGGTGGCGCTCTACCTGATGAGACACCACGAGTCGGACACCCAGCTGATGAGGACGCTCATCTTCACGATAGATGCGTGGCTCAGAGACGTGGGACAGGACTTCTCCGGGGGCTCTGGCGGAGGAGTGTTTGACGAGGTGGCCCACAATTTGCTGCTTCAGAACATCCCGAGGGTAAACCTCCCCTTCACAAGGCCCATGTTTGCCAGCATGCTGGAGAGCTACCACGTGAGACGGAGCGGGCTGTTTGCCGCGAGCCGGCTATCCAGCGAGATTGACAGGGTTCTCATCAAGGACCTCGTCACCCTGAGCACGTCTATGTACTTGGAAGTGGCCAGCCGCGCACAGCACTCCTTCACGGCCTCGACAAGGCGTGTTCTCGGCACCTTTTCCTCCATCTACAGCTGCCTGGACATCCTCGAGGAGGCCATCGAGGCCCACGAGTTCCGGGTCATCGAAAACACCATCAGGTTGCTGTTGCTCAAGCGCGTCAGGACAAAGCTGTACAGGGAGTACTCGAGGCTTGAGAGAATCCTCCACCTCCTGGGCCGGTGCATCCTCCTCGACAACACCAAGGTGACAGAACTGGCGTCTCGGCTGTACCGGAGCATCGCAAGGGGCGTTTCGTTCCCGTCATCGGTGTGCCTTCTGGACGAGACACTCGTGGACTCCATCAAGCCGAATGACCGGTTTGTCGAGCTGGAGATCAGGGCGTTGACCATCGCCAAGGAGAGGAAACGTGACTACTACGCCTCTCAGTTGGCTATCCTCGAGAGGCGCGTCCTCAAGGGCGAGCTCTCCAACACCTACTGGAAACTGTCGGTGTTGAACCTCACGCTGCTCATCAATCTTCAGGCGCACCCGGAGATCAAGCCCAATGGCGATATCTTCAAGTACGTGTTCCAGCTTGCGGGCAACGGCCACCCTGTGATCTCCAAGCTGTGCCTCAAGGGTGTCACAAGACTTACGAACGCCCGCCTCAACATTGCCCAGTTTGGCTACGACTTGCGCAACGAGTTTGACCTCGACTATTTACCGGCTCGCTACGTCAAGGTGGATACGAGGAGCCCCTCAGCTCCGTTCCTCTCCTCCTTTCTTGCCGAGATGTCCAACTCTGAACGCCCAAGCTACTATTTCGACAACAAAACCACCTTTTCAACCCTGTTCTGGGGCGATGACATGACAGCCGTGTCCCCCGACCACTTGGAGACGCTCTCCTTGAACGAGATGGACGGGAAACTGTTCAAGCTGGTGGGGGAGTCCGCTACCAAAGAATGGTTTTCGGGCATCTTCCGGCTTCTCGTTCAGGACAGCGACTCGCAATCTGCGTTCCAAGGCAGCCACGTGTTCTTCGTGGCCTCCGTGGTGATGTTGGTCAACTATGGGTATACGAGGGGTGGTGAAGCAGCAGCAGGGGGGCTCACCTACCAGGATATTCTTGACGTTGCGGACGAAATCTATGACAGAAACGAAAAGTCCACGCACATCATTCTCGCAGAGATCCTTTGTGGTCTGCTCATTGCCTCTCAGTATACCCCACCCGAGGCTGCTTCCACCCAGAGGGACCCGTTCATCGTTGAGCGTCTTACGGCACTGTTCTCGCGCGACTTGACCCCCGACACGAGCTCCGTATGGGGCATCTTTTGCTGGTGGTTGCCTGGGCATTGCGACATCAGGAGGTTCCCCAAGGTGTTCAGGCTGATCCAGGAGTTCAAGGTGAATCCAAGCTCCGATTCTGCCTTTATCGAGTCCACCAAGCTCTCGTTTCAGAGGCTGCTGATGGGCAGCCTCACCTGGAGGTACCCCAAGGAGTATCTGGCGACGGCCATCGAAGAGTGTTTCGCAAACATGGGACATCCCTACCAGGCTGTGCGGGAGCAGATTGCACAGCTGACGGCGATGGTGGGCCTGATCAGTCCAACCGAGTCGTTCAGCTGCTTTGAAGAGTATGTGGAGTTTGTAGACAACAAGGTATCTGAATCTGCGGAGCATGCAGAGGCAAAGGGTTCCGTACTGGCCACTTCTTCTCAGCTAACACGCCCCCTTGGCCACCTTTCGCCTCTCTTTGAGTCACACCTCGTCAACCTTTTTGATTCCATCGAAAAATTGCGCCAGGAGACGGCAAATCGCGACGTGCAGTCCATCCTGCTCTCTCCATACATCTTTTCAGCCCGTACAACTCTCCACCTCATGACCCAGCTGGTGCGAACTCCTCTGTCTGCCTCATTGCTCCCTATTATCAAATCCCACTTCATCCCCTTCCTCTATAGACTGGACGAGAAGAAGGACGTGTGTAAACTCGGTGGGATCTCGATACAGCTGCCGTATCTCATGATCGTCCAGGTGCCCTTCTCCCTGGCCCAATACGACACCGTCATTGATATGATCACCTCCTTTCACGGGCTCGAGTCCCCCACCTATACCCAAAAGCTCGGCATTCTCGCCTTCTCGCAGGGTTTCTACTTCCTGCGGTTTGTCTCTCTTTCCCTTGAACAGCACACCAAACTGCTCACCTTCGTCAAAGGACTGCTGTTTGACCCCCATCCAGAGGTGAGGGAAGCCTCGGCCAAGGCCTTTTCGGGGATGATCCACTCATCGCCAGTGGGCGAGGTGGACGATCTGATTGCGGGGTTTATCAAGGAGTTTTCCACGATAATCAATGGAAAGACCAAGAACAAGACCAAGAAGGCAACCAAGGGCTCAGACCTGACCAACACTCTCCACGGTGCTACGCTTGGATTGGGTGCTCTGATCGAGGCGTACCCATATACGACACCGTTGCCATTCTGGCTTCCTCAGGTGCTTTCCATCCTGGCCGTCACGTGCTCAAACGTGGAGGGAATTGTGGGCAGAACCGCCAAGAATGTCCTTGCCAAGTTCAAGAAGAACAGGCAGGACACATGGCACATCGACGTGAGGTTTTTCAGCGAGGATCAGTTACAGGACCTCGAAGGTGTTCTCTGGAAGAGTTATTTCATTTAGCTGATGCATTTCGTCCTTCTTTTCATTTGTTTTTAGCTTACGTATGCATTTTCATTACAGAAATGTGATGATGTTTGATAAGGACCACCACCTATATGAAAATAGGTATAACTAATCCACTAAAAGCTCAACATCTCCAACTCCTTGCCCAACTTAGCTGCTCCATCCGTCTTTTCGGTAGCCTCTCCAATAGTCACCTTTGCCCTTCCGTTGTTCAACCCTTCCAATAATATACATGCTTTGCAGATTCTATTCATGGACAAATAGCCACATCTCTCGCACCTGTGACCATCGCTGAACTCTGCATTGAGCGAAACGGAACCGTCACTCCTCACTTCTATCTCACCACCCTGTGATGCCCGCTTGGGATTTGCTGGAGCGTTCTGTTTTCTCCTCCTCTCCTTCAATCTGAAGGACTCTCCACTGTGTATGATATCCACGATACATGACGGCCTGACTGCCTCCAGACTCTTCAACAGCGTCCTCGCCGTGCCCCGGAAGGCCTCTGGGGCATAGGTGCACTCTGTTGAGAAGTAGTCCAACTTCTTGTAGTGGGCATACAACACAATCTCCTTTTCATACGTGTACTTGAACGGCTTGGAGCGCTTGACGGGGGAGCCACTGGAGGTTGTCATTATGCTGGTGCTCTTCTCGAGCCTTGCGGTATCACCTCTAAGCAGGTTCATCAACACCGTTTCGGCCATATCGTCGGCATTGTGGCCTGTCACAACATGACTGATACCCAGCTTCACGGCACCTCTGTCCAACGCCTGTCTTCTGAGCACTCCACAGTACGTGCAACTGCTGCGGACCCCGGCAGACTCCACGATCTCGTCCATCGTCCAGTCGTATAGCTCTTTGTAGGAGACAATTTCCAAGGGCATGTCGTACTGAACCTTGTTGCGTTTCACGGTGGCAAGCGAGTCGTCCCGATACCCGACGATACCTTCGTCTATGCTGAGAAGCACGGGTACTATGCCGTAGTCGTAGCGCTCGTTGAGGGTCTTGAGGATATGTGCTAATACAGTGGAGTCTTTTCCACCCGAAGCACCCACGGCCACTCTCTCGCCCCTGTGGAAGAGGGCGTTTGATGTGATTGTGTGGTGTATTTCTGTTTCAAACACGTGGAAAAAGCACTCCTTGCATAGTTTCTGGAGTGTTTTGGGCCGTTTCATGACGGGCTTGGTGATACCGCACAGGTTACACAGGTTTGTGTAGTCTGGGGAGATCATATTGGATTGGTGTTGTTTGGTGTGAATAGGTAAAGTTTGTAGCTGTGAATAATCTGAATCTAAGCCTGAGTGGTTATGGTGCTTAATACCAGGTGTATATAGCAAAATTCTGCCTATCTGTCCAAATAGCAGTTCTGAAATAGAAGCTTTGAATAGCAGTACTGGATAGCAGTTCTAAAGAGAATATTCTATATACAAATTCTAACAACCCCACAGTATGCTTTACAAGTGACAGAAACGGTCCTCCACAACCGCCAAGTGAAATACTCACTCCAAGTGAAATACTTGCAAACCTCTAAGCACTGAAATTTATTCTGCAGGGCATCTCCAGAAGCCGCAGGAGGTTCACCATAATAAATTTACTATGAGGATTGGTGGGGGAGGTGAGAGGAGGAGGTGGGAGGAGGAGGTGGGAGGAGGCGATAGGATGAAGTTACTACTTTAAAGACCCAGTTTGGACGTGGATTGCACTAATGTTGGGATAGTTAGGTATGGAGAGTCCGATATATACATATAGTGTCGATGGTGTGGGAAGACAGGGCTCTAGGCAGAGCCGGGGTATGCATAGTGAGGGCGAAGTGCACTGTTATCAGATAGGTGAGAAAGGTGTAGAGAGTATTGTTGGAGTATTGTTGGTTGATGGTGGGTAGGTGTGATGGTGGGTAGGTGTGATGGTGTAGTTAAGGGCTTAGCATAGTTAAGACAGAAATATAAGCACGCCGCATAGATAAGACATAATTAAGCATTCTAGTTAAGGTTGTCCATACTAAGACTGTCCATAGTTAATCTTAGTGTCCGTAGTTAAGACAGCCATAGTTAGGACAGTTAAGCAGTCTAGTTAAGCATTCTGGTTAAGCAGTCTAGTCAAGCATTCTGGTTAAGCAGTCTAGTCAAGCATTCTGGTTAAGCAGTCTAGTTAAGCAGTCTAGTTAAGCATTCTAGTGAAGAAGTCTAATCAAGCACTGTACATATCTATAACAGACACTCTCCATTGAGCACAGTTCGCAGAACCATCTAAAACCCACGAGCCAACAATTACGAGACAATCATATTCATATTTCATAGTTATCCATAGTTACACCACACTGCATAGCAACTCAGGAGTCTCCTGTTGCATTCCACACACGATGCCATATCACACCGAATAACTTACACCAAGGACTCTTCAACCACTTACCAATTACACCGCTAAATACCTCCATTATATATTCAACACTCAAAAATCAGTTATATCCCAAAATCCCGACACCGTTTGACCTCCCCCGGCCCTTTTGATCTCCACACGCCCGTCTGCCACTTTTCACAGGGCACGCTTACCCGTTTCGGGTGAAAAAATCTTTCACCAAAAATCCACAACTGTGTGGGCTCAGCTGGCACGAATAGCCAGCAAGGAGACCCGGATCAGGTCTGGAGGCAAGGCGAATATATCAGAGCGGTTCAGGCGGTGAAGATTGTGAGGGATTGCCGATTCTTATTTAGCAACCACAACCATTCAAGATGACTTCGCGTTTCTTTGCGGCAGCATCTGACTCAGAGAGTGACAGCGAGGACGAGCTTTTGGTGTCCTCCTCGGAGGAGGAGAACCTGAGTGGGTCTTCCTCGGAGGAGGAAAGCCTTGGGTCTTCGGACGATGATGACGAGTTTGACAGCGACGAGGACGACAGCGATGAGGATGATGACAACGACGACGAGGACGAAGACAGCGACGACGAGGCAGACCGCAAGAGGAGGGGCCCCTCCTTCTTCCTCAAGAAGAGTGCCGGGGGCACCGCCGGCAGCGACTCCGAGTCTGAGTCCGAGAGCGAGGACGAGGGCAAGAAGGTGGTCAAGTCCGCCAAGGAGAAGCTCGTGGACGAGCTGGTGTCGACAGTGGAGTCGATCGACGCGGCCCGTCGACTCAACGATTGGGTCAACGTGTCGAGCGAGCTCGACAAGGCGCTCAAGCTGGTGACGCGCGCACAGAAACAGGGCATAAGCACTCCCAAGGAGTTTGTGAGGGCTGTGTCGTCGTTGGACGAGGCCATTGTGGCCCAGGCCAACGAGGAGAAGGAGTCCAAGAAGAAGCTCAACGCTATCGTGGCCAAGTCGTTCAACGCCGTGAGACAGCGCGTGCGTAAGGCCCTCAAGGAGCACAAGCACCAGATCGACCTCTACAGACAGGACCCAGACGCATACGAGGGCACCGGCGGCGTTTCCACGCCTTCGGGCGAGATGGCTGATGGCGAGAGCCAGGAGGATGACGGGTTCACCACTGTTGGCAAGGCCGGTAAGCCCGCCGCTGCCTCCAAGGGTGCCGACGCCGCCAGTGCCGATCTCTTCAAGACCGTGCGCACGATCGTGGAGTCGCGTGGTAAGAAGAACGTGGACTACAACGAGCACATTGCCTCGCTCGAGGCGCTGCTGGAGTCTGAGGCCGGCAACGTGTATCACGTGATCTCGCTCTACCTGCTGCTGATCCCCATCAGGTTTGACCTCTACGCCAAGGCCTCCTTCATGCCTTCTGCACAGTGGAAGCTGGCCCAGAGAGACATCGCCAACCTGCTCACGGTGCTGGAGAACAACGTGGCCGTGTACAAGGTTTCAGAGCTTGCCGTCTCCTCGACGGACAGCATCGAGCAGGAGCCAGAGACCAACGAGCACGGCGTCAAGTGGATCAGAGGTTCGGTCGCTTCCCTCGTGGAGAGGCTCGACGACGAGTTCACAAAGGCGCTGCAGTCGATCGATCCCCACTCCACCGAGTACCTCGAGAGGCTCAAGCACGAGACCCTCGTGTACGGCACCATCCTGCGTGCGCAGCTCTACTACGAGCAGGTGGTGAGCCCCACCGAGTACACCAACGCCGCCGGCGAGCAGCTCGCCAGGGTGGTGTTGAGGCGTATCGAGCACATCTACTACAAGCCCAGCAAGCTGATTGTGTTTACGGAGGACCGCGCATGGGAGACGGTGAATCAGGCGCTCAAGAGCGTTCTGTCGCCAAGAGAGACCGAATCACAGTCCACCATTGGCTATTCCAATGCCTTGCTCGACAGCCTGTCGTCGCTGCTCTACACACAGTCCAACTCGATCTTCCGTAAGAAGGCGGTGCTGTGCCATATCTACTACTACGCCTTCAACGACCAATACTTCAAGGCACGTGACATGCTGCTCATGTCCCACCTCCAGTCCACCATCCACACTTCCGACCTCCAGCTGCAGGTGCTGTTCAACAGGGCCCTCGTGCAGCTCGGCCTGTGTGCGTTCCGCAGCGGGTTGGTGACGGAGTGCCACCAGAGCCTTGCGGAGATCGCCACCTCCACACGCCAGAAGGAGCTGCTTGGCCAAGGCGTGCAGCGTTTCCTACCCGGCCAGCAGCAGCAGCAGCAACAGCAACAGCAGCAGGCCAGCGCACAGGCCCTCGACAGGCAGAGGCTGCTGCCCTTCCACATGCACATCAACCTGGAGCTGCTCGAGTGCTGTTTCTACACCGCCAGCATGCTGCTGGAGATCCCACAGGCCGCGGCTGCCGGTGCCGAGTACGCCAAGCGCCGCTCTGCCTCTGCCAAGTCCTTCAAGAGAACTCTTGAGTACCACGACAGGCAGATCTTTGAGGGCCCACCCGAGAACACACGTGACTACGTGATGCACGCCGCAAAGGCCCTCCAGACTGGTGAGTGGCAGAAGGCCGCGGACCTCATCGACTCCATCAAGATCTGGGAGCTCTTTGGCTCTCCAGACAGCGTCAAGGAGCTTAAGGCGATGCTGAGGGCCAAGATCCAGGTGGAGGCCCTGCGCACCTACCTCTTTTCCTCCAGACAGCACTACTCCAAGATATCCATCGCCACGCTGTGCGATGTGTTTGATCTTTCCGAGAACGCCGTCACCTCCATCGTGTCCAAGATGATCTTTTCCGAGGAACTGGCGGCCGCTCTCGACCAGAAGACAAACAGCATCGTGTTCGTGCACGGCGTTGAGGCCACCCGTTTGCAGGAGCTCGCCATTGCGCTTGCCGACAAGTGTGCGCAGATGGCTGAGAGAAACGAGAGACTCGCTGCTGGCGGCCACCAGAATGCCACCCAGTTTGGCGGCCACGGCGGCAACAACGGTGGCCAGCAGGGCAATGCCCACCACCATCACAACGGCAACCACAACGTTAAGATGGCGCCTGTTACCGGAGCTCTGCAGCAGGCTCCTGGTGTCATTTCGGGTGCTCTTAATGGCATGGAGAGAAGGAGGAGGCATAGAAAGTGAGCAAATCCCGCGAGTGCCTTTCGGGCAAGTTGCTGGCCATTTCAGTCCATAGTTAATACATTTTGATGTAGTTTGCACAGAAGTAGTTGGCGCAAGCCATGGCTTTGTAGGTTGACATATAGTTCCTTCTAGTTGATTAGGTTGACTTGTCGTTTTTCTACTGTTAGTCAGACTTATAGTTTGATGTAGTTAGAGCAGAAGTGATAAGCCTGAAGTCATGGTATTGCTTCTGGTTTGAAGAGTGCAAGCTATAGCTACCCTTTACATTCAACATTGGCACCGTCAGAGCTCTATCCAACATTGGCACTGCCAGAGTTAAGGCTGGCTGCCACTACAGTATCTCCTCCATACCAATGTTCATGCCAAGATATCTACCAATCCCTTCACTTCTGATATACATTCACTTTATATATTTTAACTTGTATCCATCCTTTTAGCTAAATACCCACAATATTTAGATTAACTTATCACCAAGATTGTCGTGTCTCAACCACCCATACAGTGCACCAACCGAAACGCTCCTGCAATAAACTCGCCTATTTAGTGTGGGTTGATGCCAAAACGGTTATCAAAACACACAATTGGAGAGAGTCGGCAACTATCTCGGTAATCCCAGCACACATTGACAAACCGTTGCACCCCCTCTTTGATGCGGGCGTTCATAAAACACCGAGGGAACAATTCCCTGGACCAAGAGCGGCCGGGAAACGGCGAGTCTCCCCCTCCTTCCCCACATAAGGAGACACCCAAACACAACCAGGCGCACCTGAACTCGTACGTTCTGGGACACCACCACACCAAGAGCCATTCGGGACCCATTGGCAGCCACTCAGGCACCAAATTCCTCGGCCATAGCCGTGCGAGCAGCGAGCTTGACGAGCCCTCGTCCACCTCCACCGCTTCCTTCACCACCAGGTCCCTACATCCGCCGCCCCAGTTGGTTCCGCAATTGGCCCCACCGCCCCAGTTACCCAAAGTGGTCACCACCACCACCTCCCCGTCCAACACAACCTCTCCCAGGAAGAACAACACGGGTTCTCCCACCGCCGCTAACTTTTCCAATAGTCCGGGGCTCGACAGCCCATCGAAGAAGTCGCGTAATCCAATAAAGGTGTTTTTGAGGCAGAGGGCCTCGTCGTCGTCGCTGAGTGCGCACAACTCGAGTGCCAATACGAATACGAGCTCCCCGGCCCCTTTGAAAACAGACCCAGCAACCCTAACCACCACCAACCTCGATACCCACAATGCATTTTCAGCACTGCCATCGGCGGAATCTCACGGACGCTCTGCTGCTCTGTCCTCATCCAGTAATCCCCAGTTGGGTAGTAATTCACAGCCGCTCTTCTCGGTGTCGTCGTCCTCCACCGATCCCACGAGCTATTCCCATTCTAAACCGCTGGTGAAGAGTGTGTCCAAGTCAAGTTTTTCGAGCCTTGCTGGTCTCTCCCATATCAAATCTAGCAAACACAGAAAGCAAACCGCTCAGCCAGGTTCCCAATTGGGCGGCAAGAGCTCCACCAAGTCGGGAGCAGATCTCTTGACCCTTATGGGAGGGCCCTCTCCCACAATTTACGGCACGAAAACCCATGAGTGGGGGGCACATAAAAGCAGTTCTCAGGTTAGCATGAAACCGATTGCATCTGCGACAACTTCCGTAAACACAAATAGCGCTCCCCTGTTGGCTTCCCAACCGGGAAACATAGCCAAGTCGGGTGATAATAATAACCCCCAACCCAGCCAGTCCACCCCAACTTTGGCAAACACGCTGTATTCCAAGTCGAAATCATCGCTCACGAGCATCACCGAGCACTCTCCTATTGAGTACACCTCCTTTGACCATGTGATTCATGATAACGACGACGATTTCCACTTTGGAAACACCTCCCACAGTAGTAATAATAGCATACATAGTGTAGATAGTGATAATGTGACCTCCCCGGCAGGCAGGCGCCAATCCCATAAGGCCCAAGTTCGTATAGGACTTGCAGAACTCCCCCTTGCAACCGGAGTGACACCTCCTCGTAGCCATTCCCTTAATCTGTATGGCCTACGGGAGTTCTCGAGCGATGTAGACATTAGAGGTAGAGCTAAGAGGGACAAACAGTTCCGAAAGCCCACAAATGGGTCGCAGAACTCCCTCAACAGCGAGTCCACCGATGACTTCTCGATCGTATTTATCCCCAAGAAGGATGTTACGCAACCAGTAACTGTTGGGGACAATGCCGAACTGGCGGAGGAAGGAGCAGAAGTGGTGTCGGATAGACCCGAGCCTGTTTTGGCCGAAAGCACTGCCACTACTGTTGTCCTTCCCGTTGCCTCCACCCCTCCATCCAGGCGTAGAGGTTACATGAACTTCAAGTCTCTTAGGGTAAACACCGGCAGAGAGACACCAGTGAGTCAACCTTCGACACTATCGCAGTCTCGATTGAGTAGCAGCAATAGCGTGATGGTGAATTCCATTACAAACAGTAGTCACAGCATCATGAGCGGCCCCAGGGCCAACAGTATCACCAATAATAGAGCCAACAGTGTTGGTAGCAGTGGTGGTGGTGGTGGTGCTGCTGCTGCTGCGAGTCACGTGCCGGGAGGCGGCGTCGCATCGTCGGCCAGTCCTTTGAACTCTTTGTCTTCGTCGTCTTCCCGCTTCTCGTTTGAGGCGAACGAGCATAGCGGCCGTAATGCCTCAATCAAGTACTACAAGAGCCGCGACCAGATGGAGTTCGAGCAGGACCGAGTGCAACGGCTGAACGGGGTGCAACAGAGGCGCAAGGAGCTCGAGAAACAGCGTGAGTTCATGGGCCATGGGGTCGAGGAAGGAGATCTGGACGAGGAGATGAACTATATAGACTATGCAGCCGAGGATGATACCGAGGAGCTGTTTAACCGTAGATTGTTCTCAGACAGTGAGGGAGAGGAAAACGAGCAGGAAGGGGTTGATGACGATGACTACGGAGACGATTACGTAGATGATGATGGAGTAAGCGATGGAAGCGATGGAAGCGATGGAAGCCAATCCTGTAATGATTCAACTACCTCTTCGTATAAACTGCACGATCAGTTGCCTGCTGATCCGATAAAGTCCAGTGACTTTGACGGTAATCCATCAGTACCACCAGCATCCCCACCAGAGATCCAGCTGCATCCTGCGACCCCCGTTGCAATGACTGCACCTTCTGGTTCCCCGTACAACCACTCCAACTCCTTTGGAGACTCCTTTGACGGGTCGCTCCAGGAGGAGGAGTTTGAGAACTTCTCGTCGGATTTTGACGAGGGAGATCCAAACGGGGGGTCACGCGGTACCGAGGAGGAGCCGGTGGAGGAGGTTCTGAATCACCACGGGGATTCGTTTCGGGGTGAAGAGGAGGCCCTAGGTGAATCACAAGCGGGGGAATTGGAATTCCCGGCCTCGTCTGCCTCGTCTGCGGTTTCTCACGACTCTGCCAGACGAACCAGTCAAATGCTTTCTTTGTCTTCTGACTCTGCTGTTCCCAGAAACCTGCCTTTGCATTCGCACCACCCGTACGCCAACCTGCTGGGAGGGATCCTGGGGTCCCGTGACACGGCTCCCACCAAGCCAACCGTAGCGGATAATCCCTCTCTCTCGTCTCTTGACGAGAACCTCACGGACGAGCCAGCGAGCCCTGGCCTGTTCAGCACTGAAGTGAGCGAGTCTCATGGCCTTGAGGAGGTTGCTCAGCCGAAGACCGCGCCCAAATTCAGCGACGAGATCGAGTTCCTACTGCAGAAGATCACCGATAGGAGCGGGTCAGGTGACTCTAAGGAGCCTCAACAACAGCAACAGCAGCAGGAAGGAGGTGCCAAGGCTATTGGTAGCGCCTCCAACAGCATCACCACATTGGGTGAGTCTTTGGCCGGTATGGATAGCCCCCAGGCGAGTGCAAACTCGATCAGGACGAGCACATTGGGTTCGGCCAGTACGTATAAGGAAGTGGGTTCTCCTCGTGAGCAGGTATCTGGGAGCTTTTCCGGTGGTACCACTGGCCACGTGAGTGCACACCCCCCACTTCCATTCAAACCTCTGATCGATACCGAGCGGGCCGCCAGTCTGCCCACCAGGAGCGGGTTTGGACTAAGAATGCGTACCCCCTCTCTTAAATACCACCATATGGCAAGCACCTTGGACGACGACATGAAGTTCTTGAACGAGCGGTACTCGTGGTATCCTAATGATGAGCAGAAGGTGATGTTGGCCCGTGCTGTAAACAACCGTCAGGCGTCGTGTGACGTGGGTAAGAAACCTTTGCCAGTAAACCAGTACGAGCAATTTGCGGAGAATGCAGAAAGCCGAGGACACTTCAAGGATGATGATGAAGATGATCAACCCCTTGATGAGAAATTTTCCGCTGTTGTCCAACTGAAAGACCTAAAAGACCCCTCGTCAGACCTGTTTTTGGCCAAGTCCCAGACGCTTAATTCCACCTCCTCCTCCGATAGGTTTGATGATTCGCTCTTGGATGAGGTGAACCAAGTGCCTGAGGATTTTGATTTCGACGACTTCTACTCGCCGCGCGACGGGGCAGTGTCAAAGTATGGCAAAACGACCAGATTCTTTGGAGGCGTTTCCAAAATGGAGGGCAGTAGTAATTCGCAACTTGTAAATTCCAGTAGCCACCGGTTTTCCCGGGCCCATTCGAGCTTCAGCAAGTCCAAGGGTGTGGGTACGGCCGGCGGTACGGCCAATGCCAAGTCGCTCAACAGGTTTGAGATGAAGGATAAGACGGTGACTCTGTTCAGCTCCAACCACCATAAGGTGGTGGCCTCGGTGGTTGACAAGAGGGGCTCCGTGCATTCGCACAACGCCTCTATCCACTCTGGCAACTCGATAGACAGCTACGACAGCTACGAGGATAACGAGGAGTTGGCTCCGGAGCATAGCTTGAAGGGCGAGCTTTTCATCAGAAATGTGTTGGGAGATCGTTCTGGCAGAGACGCCAGAGGTTCGACTGGTCCGACTGGATATCGAATGGCCAGTGGTCCAACATACGTGGATGTTTCGGAGGACGAGATGGGGTTGATCACGCCCATTGACTCGCATGGGCCTCCCATAATGGGAATCAAGAACGATGGGTCTCCTTTGACCACCATTAGTGAGGCTTCGTTTGATAGCCGTTAAGTGTATATTATAATGAGATGATGACCAGATGGATGATGAGTGGATTGTACCCCACAAGTAAAAGGCCCAACTATGTCCATAACATATATCAATTTTGGTATTACTAAGTTTTGTTATACAGTTTTGGTATACAGTTTTGGTATACGGTTTTGGCATAAGTCTCGAAGTCTCACCATATATCTCGCTAAGTCTCACCATATGTCTCACTATACTCACTCAAATCATCCAGTTGCTGGACATATCTGCTGTTGAAGTTCTCCTCGTCACCAACCTCAAAGCTCATGATACGCCTGCTATGTTTGGCGCCTATGTTATCGAGACGAAGCTCAGTACATTTTCCATTCCGCTGAGAAGGATGTCTTGGGTCCAGAGAAAGCCCACCGTCGTTTACGTTCAAGGAGAATATCCCCTGAGTTATGTTGGTGGAGGCAGCCGACTTGGATAGCGAGGAGTTGTTTAGTCTGCGGAAGTTCGAGAGGGTGTTCTCCATATTGATGTTGTAGGTTGTGGAATTGGAGATTGCGAGGGTGGAAGGGTTGGCCAACGACCCAGCCCCGTTGTATATCACCGAGTCCTGCCTCTCGTAGGTTATGCCCTCTGGAGAGGTTGTTTCGGCAAACCTACCGGGCTGCTGCTGTCTTGTCGAGGGCACCTTCCTGGGGCTATTGCTGATGACTCGGGCAGGAGTGTTGGAGAACGTCCTGCCCTTATTGTAGTAGATCGAGTACATCTTCTCTAGGATGTCTTCACTATTGGTGAAGTTACGGTGAGGAGATGGAGCAGCAACGGGAGCCGGGGGACCTCCAACAGGTTTCCTGTATGGGCTGTCCAGGTGGTATTTGATACTGCTGCTGGTTGCCGTGTAGGGAGTTTTACTCAGGGGAGAAGTATGTGGGTCTGCAACGTGGTGATGCCTCTTGATATTGAGAGGAGCAGTCGATAGGGCAGAGTGGAAGGAGTCTGTGGAGTTATTGGTGGTGGTGTTATGGCTATGGCTGCTGTGACTGCTGGCAGCGGTGGTGCCACTGCCTCTGGAGGGTGCCGAGAAGTCAGAGCCGTTAGAGGTGGAGGAGGAGGACACACTGTTGGTGTGGTGGATCCCGGCAGAGCGGGAATGGGTATCGAGGTTGCTGATGCCCAACTCGGAGAGAGGCATGTACCCGTTGATTGGTGGGTTGGTGGTCGCAGAAGGCGTTGGAGGTTTAGTTGATTCCAAACGAATTGGAGTATCGGGTTCTCTAAGGGTTGAGTTACTGTCTAGTCCAGTACTCTGCCCAGTAGTTTGCCCACCATTCATCACCTCTTCATCGCGTTGTACAAACTTCAGGTCAGGAGTCGAGGGGAGAGTGAGCTGCTCTGGCTGTTTCTTCCTCTCAAACAGCAACTTTGGACTCAGCTTCGACAAGAGCGGAGAGGAGGCTACTGGCGGGCCCTGATCGGATGGAGTCTGCTCAGCTGGCTGGTCGTCGCTCTTGAGGCCTAGCGAAATCAAGAACGAGGCACTCTTGGACCGTTTGTGCTTGAGCCGAGGAGTATGGATGGCATTACCGTTCTCGATAGAGTAGGGCTTAAGGATTCCTCCCTTGGAGGGGGAAGCACCATGAGAAGGTGAAGCATGAGAAGGTGAAGCAGGAGCAACAGACTGCCTGATCGGGGTATTAGGAGTCTGGATGGTTGAGAATTCTTTCAGAGGAGATGCGGATCGGCTTCTATTTTGGAAAGGAGCTTTGCTTCTCTGGGCAGAATCCCTGCTTTGGACAGGAGCTCTGTTATGGACAGAGTCTCTGTTCACCACATGACTCGAAGAGGGAGAACCACCCTCATATGCATAACTATTTACATCGCTGATTCTATCGAGGTCGATCTGTGTGCCCATAGTGTTTTCTCGTCTATGGACATTCTTCCTCTCGTCTACGTCACCAACAAGTCTCGACAGCTGTGGAGAAGAATTTGTCTTGGCGTGTCCCTTCCTTACGTATCCGTTCTTTCCCAGAACTAACCGGATGGGCTTGGAGCCACGGGAAGAAGGGCCAATCTTTGCTGGAAAGGTAATCTCTAAAGGAACAGAAATGGGGTAGTTGGGGTGTGTTACATGCAAACCCAACAGAGGCGTTGTCTTGGTGGGAGTACTTGATTGCTGGAAAGGTGTGCTAGGGAAAGACATCTTAGGACTACTCGCTACA
This sequence comes from Kuraishia piskuri, assembly GCA_030567595.1. Classification (NCBI taxonomy): domain Eukaryota; kingdom Fungi; phylum Ascomycota; class Pichiomycetes; order Pichiales; family Pichiaceae; genus Kuraishia; species Kuraishia piskuri. The sequence continues at coordinate 20,484 of JAJLSM010000047.1, forward strand.
AAGGGGCTACTAAATGCACTTGCAGAGTTAATGCCAGGGTTACTTGCAGAATTGCTCCCCATAAACCGTTCCGGAGATAAACTCTTGCTCCTGGTGTGTTTGCCCTTAGACACTTGTGGATGGGGAGGGGTGTTAGGCCTACCATTTGCCGACAAGTTGGGTTGCAGTTGAGCTGACTTTCGGATGTTGGGCGGGCTCATCAGCTGGGTGAGTTCTCTCGAGTCGTTGTCACTGAAAGCGAGCAGACTGGGGGTGCTGCGAGAGTGTTTATGTGAGTTCATGGTGGGACTGGTGGTGGGACTGATTTGGTATAACCTGTTTGTGCTGTGACTGTTTTATGACCTATCGTTTTATGACCTGTTGTTTCGGATTGTGGCCTATTATGACTTATAGTATTTCAGAACTATGCCTGAGAGTGTGAGGAGCATGTAAGTTGAACTTGTGCTTCAAAGCGGTGGGACTGGAATACTCCAAAGTGGTGAGCTGAATGGGAATGGGCTGGTCAACTGTGAATGTGAATGTGAGAGTCCAAAAGTGGAAATAGTCAGTGAAAGATCTCTCCAAGTATCTGGTGATGTCAATTGGTCATGAAACCAAAGAGAGCCAACTGTGGTGGTGGGAATCAGCTTCAGTCAACTTTTGGGGACTGTGATCAACTTGTGCCGTATCAATCAACTTCAAAGTCAACTCTTATCAACTTCCATCAACTCTTATCAACTTTTGTCAACTTCTGCTGTGGGAATCAACGCCAAATGCAGCCAACAGCCAACATACACCGTCTAAACGTGTGCCGAACACAACTGCAGCCAGCCAAATGAACCTGTATAATACAATGATGCAATACAGACATCCAATACAGCCGAATAGAGGCTTTGATGTATATTTTTTCCATTATGTCCAGGAATGGGACCGAGGAACGTCCTGGAACTGCATGGCTGTGGAGAAGTGTAAACAATGCGCCACGAATTATGCATGTCGATGTACGAATTGGTAGAACACCAGCCGCATCCATTACCGAATTGGGATCCGAGGAGTGCTATGATGTGGGAGTGTACCGCTCAACATCCATATAAGACCAAAAGAGGTTCATGCGCCACACCGAATATGGAAATTGGCATCTGCATGCCGCTGCAGCCGCAACTGAGCACAGAGGTAGTGTTATGCACAAGATCGGGTAGTGGAACACCTAATACGAGAAGAGGTAGTGGAACACCTAAAGCCAGTATGTGGTAGTGTCATACCCAAGAGGATATGGTTGTAATATTCAAATTTAATAAGAATCTCTTAAAGATCTCTTAAGAAGAACCTCATAAGAAGGATATCATGGTTCTCAAGCTTATAAGAGATCACTGGTGCGTTGTGGATGTGTGTGGATACAGGGGGTATTGGTAGCATGAGAGGGTTTCGTAAAGTTTGAACTTAGAGTGCGTAGATGGTAGAGAGTAGAATCTCATAAGAAGAATCATTTAAGAAGGTTCTCATATGAAGGATCTCAAGGATCTCAAGAATATTAGAGATCACTGGTTGGTTGAAGTATTCTGGAGTGATTGGAACACTCGTGTTGAGGATTTCGTGAGCTTAGAATGGGTAGATGGTGGCGGGTAGCCCATATAGATGGTATTACAACACTGTGTAGCACATTGTGATGGTTGACAGGCGATAGATAGTTTTTAATACCACCGATAGAAAGGGCTCCCTTACTCCAATAACAAGCAGGTTGCCACTTGGTTCGCTAGTTCACTACCTAGCTGGCTAGTTCACTACCTACTTGACTACTTTTCCATAGCTCACAATGTAGCTGAGTATCCAATACTGTTGGTCCTCTAATCGATTGCTCGAGATATCCCAAACGAGAAACGCCTTGCTTTCATCTCTATAGAGGCCAAGAATAGAAACCCACCTTCAAAAGGAGTGGATTGCTTGCGCGGGATACATGCGCGGGATATATGTGAAAGTCTGCGAGGACACTCTTTTGTCTATTTTGAGCAACTCCACGCCTTCAGGTATACAATTGAAAGTTTGAAAATCCCTCACTGTTCCTTTTGATGCACAGCCACAACCAAATTACAACTTTGGGCAACTGCTCCAGGAATGTGTCGAGATCCGGAAGTGGACTACTGTGTCGGAACACATTTCCTCCAAGGAACTGAATGGGGGCCCCCTCCAAAGAACAGAAACGTGTCGGGATAGAAACGTGTCGGAACAGAAACATATCGGAGACCATTTCCACTTAGAAACCTCAAGGAATTGTAAGGCCCCTCGATGAAAAGTCTTTGGTAGCGAAGGATTGGTCTCAGATACGCATGGTCGGCTAAGAGGGTCGACTAAGCATCAAGCCAAGCCTTTCTCATGTGCATGTGGCCCTTGACATCTCTCGCAATGTCAGGAGACGTTCAAGCAGCCATTGTATCAACCTTGAGTTGTCAACAACTACGCGGTTTGCCAGTATTCTGGGGGGGCCTTAAATCATACAGAATGCATATGCATCATGCATGTCTGCGGGATTTGGTTTTGCTCGACAATTGTTGGAGGAGTCAGTATTCGAAAGTGAGGAGAGATGTGTGTTGTTGTGCAAGCACCAGATGGAGAAAGCCCTGCTTGGAAGTTGAAAGAAATGTGTTGACATTCCAACTTGCGCAGTGTCAATCGAGCCATTCAGTTGGTAACTGACAGTCAGTTCTTTCCCACCTCTAAGCCCAAACACATCCAAACCCATTGGCGGGGAACAGATGAACCCTGGAGTGGACATTAATCCTCGTTCCGGGGAACTAATTTTAAAACAGCCCAATGACATTTGAGTATCCCCTTGCTTCGACATCCCACAGTCAAGGCTCGGTAGCCGTCTCCTCGTCAGCTGACCCACACGTCGCCGGGTGTGGGTACGATTCTGGCCGCCTCGAGGGTGGTATGCATTAACCAAGCTGTATAATGCACCACGGGCATTTGAAGGGTACTAGATTCAGACAACTTTTGGGAGATCTCTCTGACTCTGATGATCTCTATGTGAAGAATTTTGTGGAAGGATCTCTATGAAGGATCTCTATTAGGATGGCCGTGTCAAAGGTAAGGCATGTTATCCAAGAGACCTGGCAAAGTCAGGATGTCTACTGACATGGAACTCCATCGCGGCAACCTTCCATGTGGCCCTTTCCATGAGGGCTTTACATTCAGCAGGGAGGAACACATATCTTCATGTGGGTTTGGCAACCCGATGCCACGGGAAGCAGCAAATTGGTTAAACCATGCAGCATGATGCTTCTACGTCTTTCACATTCATGCATGAAGGTGGCCAGGCACGATAGCAATAGAGAGTGACTCGTGGAACTGGGAGTGGTAGGCTTGGGAATTTGTGTATTCTGCTTTGTGGGAAACATACCATTGATATGGTGTACTTAGTTTTTTGCCATTGGAGCAACCAATATAGTTACAAATCAGTATTCGCTCGTTTCCCCTCTTTGCAGCTAGGAATCCATCGATACATGTTCGTCGTTCATGAGCAGCGGCTTCCATGAGCAGCCACTTTCATTCCATACATTGACAATGGTATACTCTACGCCATTGCCAAGAGAAGGAAATAATTTGCTTGCCCGCTCAAAGGGATCTCATACCTTTTGAGTGCTGCTCGAAAGACGGCTTTGCATTGCTTATCTCTGTGCCGCACCAAAATGTCTGCATTAGATGCGGCTCATCTATGCACGATCGATGGTATTTATGCACGGCGGGGATCTCATGCATGCTAGTGCATAAAGGTGCATGAAGAGTGAGGAAGTGATGAGTTGGCATTGTGAAGATGATTGGCGATTTGGAGGGGAACTGACCATTGCGGTTAGTCGAGAGGGGAAAAATCGACTATTGCGGTTAATAAAAGAGGATGCTCTAAAGGCTATCTGGTAATACCGAATGGTGGGAGAACATTAGACGCTACAGGGGACCGTATCTGTCGCAACCGCGTTCGTGGCGCCCGTCTTGCATATGCTGCAATTGTATGTGCAGCCATGTTCATAAGCCGGGATCAGGGAGTTGCTTGGTTCGTTGTGGAAACAATGAGTTGTAGATTGAATGGGGAGATTGAGGAGAGTGAAAGAAAGCGAGGAGAGTGGAAATCGAAGTGCAGACTAAGCGGTGAGGGAAGTGAGTGTGGGACCTCTTATCTTGCTTCGACGAGCAATTCCTATAGCAAACACTCAAAAGTAACTCTCGATGAAGTGTGTATAACCACTAGACAGAGAAACCATTATGCCGAAACACCAAGAAAGTTGACGTCTTCCTTTGGAGAGATACCAATGTGAGCACCGCCTCGTTAGCTGCGCCATTCACTTACCCCTTTAGGTACCGAAGGCCGAGCGAGTACCTGACAAAGCGGTGGTCACCAACTTGTGGTATGCACGACTGGAGCAGTCACTGCACCGCCACACAAGGGAGAGGGGGGAGGAGAGAAGTGTCTCTCGGCCGAATGTCAATCGATTCATTAAGGTTGGCCGGTGGAAGGAACAATTAAAGGTGAATATACTGGATTGAGTCCTCTTTTGCATCCCTTTTGCATCCCTTTTGCAGCCCCCTTTTTGTACACGGGTAAATATCCACAGATAATTATCTCGAGCGTGGCTGGGAGATGCATGAATTAGTGCGCATGCATCCCGAATGCTGAGGTTCGCCACAGCGGCCAAGGGCGCCTGGCTTGCGGGTATCCAAGAGGCAGGAACCGCCAAGCAGACCAAACGGCGTTGTCGAAAAAAACAAACACAAAACTAATTTAAGATTGCAACTTGTTTCATTGGTGGATGGAACTCAACCAGTGACAATCACCGAACAAACAGGTTGTTCCAGAAGAGATGGGAAGATTCTGCGGCAGGTGCACTTGCCACACGGGTGTTCCCAAAGGGGTATCGTTTAATGCACAACGTGCATGAGGAGGAAGCGGTGTCGTTTGACAGGCAGTTGTGCCCCGGTTGGATGGCAAGAAGGAATATATAGAGTGTGGAGAATCCTGTTTGAATGGAGAGAGTGTTGGTGGGTTATCACAGAGGGATCGTTTAGACCATAGAGGGTGATTGCGGAATCCTTTAGGGATTTAGGGATCATTCAGGACCATAGAGGGGTCATTTAGGGACCATAGAGGGACTACATAGCAACACATACTGCCTGGCAGATACACCAGACCCACTCCCACATAACATATCCATACCCAGACATCCAGACATCCAGACACCCAAACACACACCCAAACATACAGCTACATCCACAACTACACCCGCAGACCACATACCACACAACACGCCACACCAGGCAACCACAGGGCGTCGATCAACCCCATTGGAAGCAGCAGTGCCACTGAGCAAGCAGTTTGACTGATTGAAACAGTCTCACTGACCAAACAGTTAGCTGAGTGTTTGACATTGCACACTGTTCTACGTTGTGTACTACTCTACATTGTGACTATTCCACATTGTGACTATTCCACCCCGTGCAAAGCTATAAACTCACGGGTTTCACTCCCACTGATAACAGTTGTATAGCTTTACACCGCGCTTACATATACGCTTACATAGGGCCCTCCCATATTAGGAAATTGCTCTGTGCACGCTCACACAGGCACATTGAGCTGCACACCCCCCACTTGCAAAGTGAGCTCTGCACGCACTGAGCTTCACACCTCTCTTACTCAAACAGCAGTGCATACGCAACGCTTGCAGGCGTTCAGTGTCCAGTAAAGAGGAGTACCACGAGCAACACGAGGAACGCGAGCAACACGAGGAAGTCGCGGTGCCCAGTTATAGGAGACCACCGCAACCACCACGCAGTGACCACGTAGTCACTCTTATCATAGCACTGCACCAGGTATCCCAGGTATCCCAGGTATCCCAGGCACTTCTGGCAGGCGTAGACCACTACTGCGAATAAATTAACACAGGCGAATCTTTGTAAGTATAACCAGTGATGAGTGGTACCAATTCATATCAATTGATATATCAATTATTTACCCTTGAATTGTTGGGTCATTCTATTTTGGTATTCCCCATCAATTATGTGGGGGTGTAAGGGTGTGCGTCCTAATGCCTGCGGCTCACTGTGGGAAGGGGTGACACCCTTGCTATCCGTCCGAACATTGAGCTGGAGTGCAAAACCACAACAAATTGATTGGAAATAGCTAAATATTTATAGAAATGGTGAAAATGGTCAACAGATTATAATGCTACTCCTCTTGGCTGGAAATAGTATACCTGCTGAGCGGTATATGGTGCACTTTTCACTCCCCACTCACACCCCCACTCACACACCCGCAGCTGACATGCATTAGCTGTGGACCCTGGCGAGATATAACACCACATTACCAAAATATTCAATTTCCCAACACACTCAATCCCAATTCACATCCTCACATCCTCACGACCTCACAGTCATCTATTTACAATACTAACAGTGTAGAATCCCATACAACATCTCCCTGAAATGCCTCCCAAAAGACCCTCGGAGATCCTCGATGTGCCGGAAACATCGTACCCCGTGTCGTGTTTGGAATGCCGCCGTCGCAAGGTGAAATGTGACCGTGTCTTCCCATGTAGTCCTTGCCAGCGCAAGGATGTCGCTTGCACATACCCTGAAAAGTTCAGGTCCATTGAATTGTCCCAGTTTGTTCCCGAAACTGCTGCGGCCACTAACCTGCTCAACACAGCCGGAGAGGTGGAGGACCCACAGTCCCTTTTGCACCGTGTTGCCATGCTTATTAAGGAAAATAGGTCCCTGGCAAATGAAAATGCCTCCCTCACGGGAAAGCTCAGACAGCTTGAGAACACCCGCATCGCCACCTGCACGGGCTACAAGATGCCCCACCATAGCGAGAAGGAAAAGGAGAGGGGGCTAACCTCTATCAGTAGAATAAACCAACAGAAAGACTTCTCCATCGTCGAGGTAAACGAGCAGTATGGCCCGGCAGACGCTGGCGTTTTCATGGCAGGTCCCGTCTTTTACGAGTCCCAGACCCAGGGCGTACATACCCTAATCAATGTCAGGGACTACAACGTAGACTATAAGCTGCCGTTGTTGGTGGAGGGGACGAAGACTACCGCAACTGCAGCTTCTTCCATCCCGGTCTCTAGTTCCTCCTCGGGCCACAACAGGAGTTCTACTCAATTCACCAAAGCACCTCATATCTGCTCCGACAACCCTCGTAATATCGCCTTGATCAAGGAGATCGTCGATCTTTTCTTCAAAACACGTACCGGCTACAACAACTTTGTGTCGAAGAACAAGATGATGGACTTTCTGGACGCCTATACGGAGGAAGGGTGTACGATGCAGGATTCCAGCATCGTGCTGCTCATTCTCATGATCATCCTCGCCGTGGCAAGGCTGTTGCCAGAGGGCCATCCTATCTATACGGACAATAAGCTCACCTACGATAGACTGCGTAACACCACGTATGAGAAGTACTTCTTCCTCAAGAAACTAACACGTACAAACGACATCTTCAGGCTACAGGCCATGATCCTGGCCTGCGAAGACTACTACTACCAGAAGGATGCAGAAATGTCGTGGGCAGTGTGTTTTGAGATGTCTTCAATGGCGTACGATGCCGAGCTGTTCAGCTTCCCGCTCGAGTTGAAGGAAAACTTGGCCAAGTGCAGCACCAAAATGGAAAAGGTGCTAGCACTCCGTAACGAGGGCGAAACGGCAACTTGGCTTGCGGTGAATTCCATTGCCAGTTTGCTATCGTTTGTGTTTTTGCGCCCTGTGGGCCCCTTTTTTCCACTACACCCTCTATATAAGGACCCAGATATTCGTGTAGCATACAACATCGGGCTGAGCGAGCTGCTCAAGAAGACCTCCTCGATCCTGTCTGATTCTTTCAATGGTCCCGTCTCCTTCTCGCTCGTCACCAAAGTGGACGCGGAATGGGAGCAGGAGCTCAAACTCTATGAAGACTCGTTAAGTCGCAACATGCAGCGTAGAAAGCGGATCCTCGAGTACCTTCAGAGGATCAACGTGGACGGTGAAAAGGAGACTCTGTTCCAGTGCCCATCTGAAGAGTCCGATTTCGGGTACTGGGTCTCTCCCGTGGGCGCATCCTCTACCCTCACAGCATCTCAGAAGATGTTTGCCAAGGAGTTCACCGAGTCTCTTCCTCAGAGCGCTGGGCCCCTGTGCTCTATGACCTACGATGACATTGAGGTGAACGATAACTCCATCGTGGACTCCAACGTTGAACTTCTTGCAGACCTGGTGGTGGGTAACGCGGCACGTGCACGTCTCAACGAGCCCTTCATGCTGTTGTACCCCAGAGCTCTCATCGTTGCACTGGAGTCTCTGACGAGGCTGCTCAATCATGCAACGGATCTCGTAAAAGTACTTCAGTTGAAGAAGAGGAGGTGCATCAAGTCTTCCTTCCCATTCCTCTACTGCATTCTTTACCAGTCCTTCACCGTCTACTATACGATTCTCCACTTTGACTACGACTATATCGCCACTTGCGACGTGAAGATCACCCTCGTGTACAACAAGCTGCTCAAGCTGTATGAGGCGGATTATTCGAGGTGGCAGTATGGCTTCTCGGTGCTGCTGGATGACATCAAGATGATGTTTGACGACTACCGAGCACACAAGAACCATACCGGGGGTAGCCATCACATGGCGAACTCCGCTTCGGAGTCTGAGTCGGCGTCTCTTTCAGGGTCAAACTCGGAGCATTCCCCCGTCAGTGATGCCTCCGGTACGACTGTCACCACTGGTAATGGACGCAACGGGTCCATTCCTGGCACCTTTTCTGGAATGGGACCAAGGAAGAACCCACCAACCACACGCCTCAAGTTGAACCAGCGGTTGGGAGAAAACGAGATCCCCTACTTCTTGAACTTCCCTGTAGCTACACCTCCTGTTCCCACGGTCCCTCAAGTATTAGACGATGGGTTCTATTTTGACAATTCCCCTCTGGCTACCGTGTTGGACTCATTTCCGTTTACTTAAGGTGTATAGAGATTGTATAGAGGAGATCTGAGGTGGCCTCTTCCTTGGTGAGCTATATATGTTTCGCTGTGTATATCTAACTACTGTTTTGCGATGGGCGGTTTTCTTTTGTTTGATTTTAACGAAGCGTTCTATGTGTATGTTTTTGAGATAATCATGAGTACAGTCAATGTATGGGACACATATATTAGGTCAGCCAGTTTACAGATTAGATTGAAGGGCCTCTACAGAATATATCCCCCACAGGTCCCTAGCTCAAAGAACTATAAGGAATTCTTAATGGCGGGACTCTGAGCCTCATAGCCTGCGAATAACCATTATCAAACCATAAAGCTCTTGAATTCAACCCTTCGAGGCAGATACCCAAAGGATCGGCAAAATGTAATTTACACCTTTGCTGTTGTATCATGGAGACCTGCTTGCTCACTGTATTCATGTAGACTTACCTGCTTGAGCGATGTTTGTTGGGTTCTGCCTACGTACAAGTGCATTTTTCACAAATGATTAATCCTCCCACAGATGCAGCACCCTCCTGTTTCATTGCTGTCGCGTAATACCATTCCATGTCGATGCTTTAGATCTCCATGTATTCCCCAGCTTTGAAAATTTCCTAATTAGGTTAGAGCCATGCGTCATAGGTTGAGATATGCGGACCATATGATGCATGCAAGACGCACCGTTAGATCCACCTGCTATGCTAGTACCACACTAAAATTCAGGAGCTGCTGCAGTGACTCGCCTTATACTCAGTCCCCACGACCCGTCAACGCATTTCCCAAAAGGTAGGCTGGCTAAGGGGCTGAGGTGTGGAACCCAGTTTGTGTGCTACGGTTGCCAATAGTGCCAGATGTGCCATTTAGACACACCATCATTTGACAGGGCTTAGCTCTTGACGTTTCGCTATGGTTTAATCAAATTTACAGGGGGTCAAACGAGGCTTGGAACACCTCAGCTTGAAGATGTTAGGGGAAAGCATGTGATGCCACATCCTAATCTAACTCGTTTTGGCTCTCTCAGATGAATGCAGTCAAATGTCAGGATTGGTACGTAGTGAGCGTATGTACGACAGGATGTCTAGTGATACGGGACCTCGATAAATGCAGGCAGATTGATACGAGGTATCTAACATTGCTGTAGATAGATTGCTACGAGACCATTTAGTGTAACCAGATTGCTACAACGCATCATTTGATGTAGATCCACTTGGGTAGCCGGTATCTTCCCCTATCACTGCCAGACAGCCTGTTAAGAACAGTCTAACGTTCGAGATTTGTTTCAGAAAGTCTCCTGGCCACATTCTTCCCTTATCCAGTGTTCTATTTGTTGAGAATGTAAGATAAAATATCGACTAAGGAGATCTACTCCTGTTTTATCATCTCCCTCAAGACCCTCATGCTTGCTTGGATGTCAAACACACTAAACATGCATGCAAAATGCACCATAGCGGATAGGAGGGTGGCCCTGCCGACAATTCCGAACTATGACATGGTGTTTACAGAGGAGGCTAAAGGCGACCGGGTGGCGGCAGCAATCAAAGGAGAGACAAAAAGCGGTCGTAAAGAGGTCTAGAGTATCTGCAGTGCAGCTTTGGATGTAATATATTTTTGAAAACCAAGGAGGCAAACGCACACAACACCAACGCAGCAACATCCTTTTCGGAGTTAGACCTCAGATGGGCAGTCCGGCACCCGCTGCTCCCATCTACCTATCAGATGGTGCGTTTACAGGCAGAACAATAGTGTGGAATAGTGGGCTTGGCAGGGCTTCCTAATGAAAGACAGAACCCGAGAGTAATATATAACGACTGTTTCTTCTGTGCCTCGACGCTCTCTAACGTTTACCAATGATACTTCTGCGCGGATGTAATACGCTCACTGCAGTATGCAACTTCTTGTACACGCTCAACTTGCTGTACATCATGCTACTCATATTGTACCGGCATTAGCTCTTTCCTCCTGCTTCTCCTTTGGCTGCCGACTTGAGCCTGTATACATGCCCCCACCCCCAGTCTGCGGCTTTTCCCCCCGCCAGCCAAACTTCATGCAAAGGGAGGTGTCGGGACGAACAGCTGGGTGCTGCACCTACTACCTCTCGCAACCGACAGCATACCGGAAATTAATTCCTGCCTGAAAATATTTTCAGGTTGAGGGCCCGAACGGGAATCGGTCCTATCAGAGCCTGGGATGTCGTCGACCCCTGTCAGAATAAACTTCCCAACAGTTTGTACCGTTTCAGAAATTAATATAAAACATCTACAGTTGTGGAAAATGAGATGCTTCCCAAAAGGTGAGACAGAAGTCAACAAGGCACCGCAGGGTGCTTGAGCCAAAGATGAAACGGGTCCCCCTGTCTGTGCGTGAACGAGCAGAGAGGCAGGCCGCACAGTGGGGGGAGAGGGGAAACTGGCAGACAAAGAGAGAGATGAGGCTGCCAAGAGCGCGTTATGAAGTGCGACAATGCGTTCATATAGCAGGCGCAGTGCATCCGCGTAGCCAGACCACATTGTAGAATAAATAACCTTTCAACTCACTGTGCTTCCTGATCATTCTCCACCAATTGGAATTTGCGGTTGAAAAAAACCTTGCCTCAGTTGGCGGAGATACCTGTCCGTCTGGCATGCTGCTGCTCTTCATGTGCCTATCAACTTTTTTTTGCTGTCGTGGCAGCCTGTCCGTGTGCTTTCATTCAACAATAACCGAGACGGCCAACACGTCGCGCATCCCACACTCGGTGGAGGATGGCCCCGAGCCTTTGTTTCTTTTCCTCACCGTGCACACACACATCGCTCCCTGGGTACGTGGAACGACCACACATACACATACACACACGCACACACATTCAGTATGACGGTTCCTGTGCATCATGCCAGGCTGTCAAGCCCCACCGATTCCGGTTGACATTGGGGGAGGGGGAGGGTGCTCATGCCTGTGTGTGCTGCATCTCTCAATGCACTAACTGTTGAGATGCCGGATAATTACCACAGCTGCAGACACCTACAGCTGCATGCACAGCTCACCAGCACCTTCGGGACCTTTCCGATTCCCAATCCAGTATCGGAACTCGACGCGAAGCGGAAGTTTGCGGGAGTTCGACCTGGATTGATCAAAGTGCAGGCTTTAGCACATCCCGTGTTAGGCCAAGGGTATGTGTTGTCAAACTGTAAATGGTGCTGTACATGTAGAATTACATAGAGGCTTGAAAGGTGAACTGAATGCCAACGACATAAAAGTTCCCAGGCGAAAAAAAAAAAAAAACCAAAAAAATAACGTCTACAGCGTACAAGCTGCATTAATTTGGGGCAATATACGTAAGCTCTCGAACCCTATTTTGTATATTGTATTTTGCATACTCGTAATTTGCCTGATGCGGCAAGCCATGGTCTTGTGCGAGTCGCGGGCTGCTGGTTGAAAAAAAACTCTAACCCACATTTTCCAGGGTTTTCGTAAAGGAAGCTGCGCCCGAGCCAAGAATGCCAAGTGGCAATTTGTGTGTGTTGAGTTGTACTCTACTCCACCTTTGCGATCGCACCACTGCGGATTGGACAACTCTACGGCGAGTCACCTCTCAATTCTACGGTAGCCGGACACCGGAGAATGCGGGTTGAATCACTTGTCTGGCGTTTGAGACACCCGCAATACACTGTCGTTTAGGCACAGACCATAGTGCACCCCCCTCCTCTCCAACAGATGTGGCAGGTTTCGAACACCCCCTCACTGACTGGATACCGTGCCTTCTCATGCAATATTGAAGGCCCAACAGGCGCATGCAGCGCATCTGTTGACTGTTTTCCTGGGATTTGCCTTGCGGCAGGCTGGCTCTCAGAAGCCTAGCCACCACTGCACCTTTACGCATGTCAGGCGGCCGTTGTCGGGCACGAAAACTCGGGGCAAGAATTCGTGAGTCAAGGAGATTTGTATAGATTATATATTTTTGAGAATATTCTTTTGTCAAAAAAAAAGCAGAGATCCTAAAATGATCTTCTCCCTTCTCTGCTCTGTCCAATCCTCGGCCCATGTTTGTCCCACCCTTACAGCGCAGGGCGTGCCCAGAGCAGATTCTGAACCAATTTCCAACATGACCCCTCCCCACGGCTGTTTAAGCATGAAGTACGTAAAAGCCGGTGCAAGTGTCAGATGCTTCACTGTTCATGCATATATGCTTAGTCATCGGATCCCTCGAGGGCATTCCTTGCTTGGTGGCTACCGTCCGCAATGGTATAGTAGGCCCGCATGCTCTGTGTGCTGGAGCATTCAGATCCGCAGGTTTGAGGTACCCGCAGATAATGTATCGAATGTGTGTCAGTCGTACCAATAGTTGCGGCATGTCTACAATCAGGCCAAGCCCGAGAAAAGTGTCTAATTCCCTCTCGGTATTAGCTCGGTTCTGGCACAAATGTGATACAAGCATCCCAGGTTCCGTAACTCCTCGTGTCAACGGATATCGATTTCGACCACCACAAGGCACACCTTCATGGTCATTATTTATTGGGTCGTCAATATCCCCCAGTGTCACCCATGTCACCCATGTCACCAACATCCCCACCCACCTTGGTACCAACCCCAAGCTGTTCCTGCTATTGCAGGGTAGGGGACCTCTATTGTCAAGACGTGTTGCGTATATCTGCAACAATTTCTTTTGTTCTTGGACATTCCCAAAAGGGTAATTCCCACCATGCAGCCTTGCCGTGCATTTGACGTGGGCAGCGTTTTAGTGTTTCTTTGCAATTGATAAGTAGCTATGCGACCCAGCTTCCTGCTGCCTGACGCATGCAGCTGTGCACGAAAAACGTAGAAGAGCTACAAACTTCTTCGTTTTCTTCTCTCTATTGCCGGCAGAATGACGGTTCGTTGAGCATGTCATTCAATCCAAGCTTAATAATCCCACATCTACCTGTACCCAGCCCAGACCGTGTATCTTTGGCACAAGCCGAGTTAGTCCCTTCCTTCAGATATATGCCAGTCAGGAAATGCATACAACGATTTGGGCATGGAAGCGCCATCGAACAGCTATATAGAACGCTTCTCCCAACTCGTACTACACTTTCATGTCACTGGACTTCCTTTTGCTCTTTTCTCTTTCCTTCTCTTCGTTAAAGAGAATTTCGATATAAACTGGCATTGTTCATTTTCGTTTGGCCAATTATAAATACATTGAGCATCTCCTCATCGGTGTATACACATCGTTCTATATATAAAGATGGAAATTTCAAACCTTGTGAATGGTGGGGTATCCTCGCACCCTGCTCATGAGCCAATGAGGCAATTCACCCCTCCACTGTCACCAAGAAACCTGAGGTCGGAAAAGGAAGGTTTGATGCTCCCTTCTATCAACAAGATTCTGAATATAGTGTCTAGCCACGAACAGCAGCAGCAGCAGCAGCAGCAACAACAACAGGCGCAGTATGGCTACGGTTACCCCAATCAGTACATTCAGTCACCCACTCCACTCTCTTCAAGACCTCCTTCAGTGAGCTCTCTTTCATCAAATTCCCCTGCTTCTGTGCAAACACACTCGGTCTATGAACCATATGGACAGCCGATTTATCACAAGCCATTCCAGTCTGCCCCATTGCAACAGCCATTGCCTGTTCAGCGCCCAAGACTTCTGCCACACTCACATCTTCCTGAGCAGTCAGTGCAGCCTCAGCTACATCAGCAGCACCAGTATGTGCCCACTTTTGGCCATATGGCCAAGCCAATTATTATGATATCGACGGAGAGAAACTTCTCCACAGATAGCATTTCAAAGAAGAAGAGGTCGAGCTTGCCCAAGAAAACGACGATGATTTTGCTCAACTGGCTCAACAACAACCTCAACCATCCATATCCTAACACCAAGGAAAAGATGGATCTGATGTACCAGACGGGGTTGACGAGTCAGCAGCTTAGCAACTGGTTTATCAATGCAAGGCGGAGAAAGATCAACTTGTTGAGAGAGATACAGAACAATACCAGAGAGGCTTAATTCTTGCATGGTCTCTCCCACTATCTTTCAATTGGTTTTACTGTAGATTGCGGGTTTCACTTCTACTTGTATCTCTTCATTCTTCGTGTTTTTTTTTCGCTTTCTCGGGTCTAGGCGCTATTTTTGAAAATTTGTTTACGATGTATAGAGCTTTGTCAAGTTTCTATTTTTATCAATCCATGAATCACGTTTGTATTCACTCAAGACAGATCTATAGTAGCTTTTGGAGTTAGTGTATTCTCTACGCCCTTCTCACTTAGGATTAGCTATGCTACATTTGACAGTATAACAGCATCATGAACAATGACAACCAGTCACCTCTTTTGGCAGGGTCTTCAATACCTGTCTCTTGAAGTGTGCTCTATGGATATGCAGAGTAAGCCAAGACACCTGAGGGGATTTGATGGGCCGTACTGGTCAACGGGGCAAACACACCACAGCAGGACCCATACGCACACCGCACAGTATGTGCTGCTACAGGGTGGTGCGTCCCCTAGCTCCAACTCCTTCACAGTATGCATTTGGGGTGCCTGCTGGGCAGCATTGTTTGAGAGTGATTTCAGCCTCAACATGGCACCAAGGACATGTAACCAAGACCTTTGCGAGTAGCAAGATGTAGGTGCCATCTGCCAAATTTGCTCATTCCAAAAGGTAGCTGCGGGTAGTACCCCACCTGCATGGGCTTATCAACCACGGCTAAAGCTGCGTCCTTCCTGAGGCATAGTGCCTCTTGGAGGGGTGGGTCGAGCCTATCACTCCAGATTTCCCAAGTGAGTAATTGCACCCAAGAGGGGAATGGAAGAGGTGTACATTTCAAGGTTCTTATTAGCTGCGGAGGTGCTTCTCCGGGCTATACCATCAGGAGCACAAAGAAAAAAACCATAAACGTCCCCGGAGCGGAGGGAAGCATAGATGCGGTGAAATTTCATTGGTCACCATATAGCTTGCTCAAGTTGCTAATTTTTAACAGAAAACACCTTAGTGCGCCTCTTTTAATTGAGTAGAAAATAGGGTGACTTTTTTTTGTGGCCGCTCTCAGCTACGTATCTGGGTATGTGTGTACGTGTGTGTGTACGTGTAGGTGTGGGTGTGGTGGGTACGTGCGTGCGTGCATGTGTGTGGGTGTGTGAGCTCAGGGTGTGTAAGGGCAAGGCAGAGGCTGACTTGCGTACAGCGCATTTAGTCGGGAAATCCTACCTATGTATCTCTCCGCAGTGCATGTTAGCAGCGTTGTGAAAGCACTGAAGCATAGGACACGCACGCACCTGTGCATGGCGCTTCTCGCTCTTCGTGACACCGACACGCATACGGTGGGCAGTGCTAGCTTTTCGGTGGTGGTCCCCTGTGCATCCCAGGCGATGTTGGCAGAGGTTTGGTCTCGACCACCACGTAGTCGCGGCCTCTGCTTTTTTTTTGTTTTCATGCAGTTAAATGAGAACAGCTGAAGATGAAGCAGCGATTGGAGGGCTTCTGACAGCCAAGTGGGAATGTCTTTACATGGAGCTGCAGTGAAATATGCACAGTCCTTAAATGGCAGGAGAATGGGAGTAGTCACCTTGACAGGTGGCAGCCGGAGGGTATTGGTATTGGCTGCAAACGCACTACTGCTGATGACTCTCCTTCGCACGGCCTGTTTCACCCCTTAGCCTCCACACCTACATACACCCACTCAAATGATCTACCATGCAGTGTTTCTTATGAGCAGATAAGCTTTGACAGACATTTGTTGGTTTATGCGGCTTTGCAGCGAACACCCTTTGCTTGTCACAGGCAGGCTCTTCAGGGTAGGCAGGCGTTTTGAGGGCAGCAGCAGTGGTGAGAAACCCCTGATGACGTTTCAAAGAGGGGAATAGCTTGGCGGGTTAACGGAAGCAGGAGTCACTACAGAAAATTGGATCCCGAATAACAGAAAAACAATCGGGCTAATGTTTTCGGTAGAGGACACAAAATCCTGAAAGTCGGGTGGGTCAGAGGTTTCCGATCCTGTGGTTCAAAGCAAAACACTTGCATAACCACTTTCCAAGATTTTACGGCCTAAAGGGCTTGAGGTTGATCGATCTACGCCATTGCTCTCAAGCCTTTCCGGAAAAATCACCTCTTCCTGTGTCGGAACACCGAAACCAAGTACGTCAAGGCCGCAGATGATTCTGGTTCCCTCACAGGTTGTCTGTCTGTCGGCCTGAATATGCGACGCAGCTCGGAGAAGCCGACAGTCGCTGTGGTGCAGGCGTGCATTAGAGCGACGTGTGTGTGTGTGTCTCGTTTCACTGACGACATGTAGTATCACTCCTCAAGATGTCCATTTTTGAACATAACAGTTGCATGAACGATTGAAGGCAGGTTGCGTAAATGTAGTTGTGCCGTTTAGAATGTTATTTTATCTCCGCTTTATGCATTCTTATGAGTCTCTCCCAAACGGATCGATTGAGGTGGATTGAGGAGGTGTGAGGTGGGTTGGGGTCGAGTGAGGCTTTGCACCGTTTCTGTTGATTTCCGTTTCTGGTTGCTTTGCTTTTCTGCAGATCTCTCGCTAGGGCTCGCTTGCTAGAGTATGAGACAGGTAGGAGAAACTCAGGGATACACTTAAGGATCCATCTGAGGGACGCAATAACAGTATTGCAGTCGACCGTCGACCTGGGCTGTAGGCTGCCCGCCAATTTACGTTTGTTCACCTGCAGGGCGTTGCAACGCTAGAATCGCCCTTCCAACAGCAGCGTCATAGAACGGCATGGCGGCAACGGTTTTGAGGATATGCTGCAGCAGGTTTGCAGGACAGAGTTGGAGGTTGCGTTGCATCCGTGTGATCAGGGCGAACTCTGGCAGGCTGAAAGGCATCCAGCCAGTAGGCGATATGGCAGACATACTGCAGGAGGAGAAATTGCGGAGAGAGACACCAGGACCACCTCTTGGGGGTGTCACTTTTTGGGATGTTACAGCCTTTCTGGAATATTGAAAAAAAATCAGGATCGTTATTCCAACACTCTAGTTTGTAAGAAAAATAAACATTTTGCAATATGCTCCACAAAACAGTGTCGGTCGTTGGTTAGTCTCGGTACCATTCTCCGTCAGGGAAACATCCTCTGGGCTCTCACGTCACTGTGGCCTGCTGCACGGTTGAAGGGCTTGGACCCAAAGGAACGTTGCCTACCAAGGGCCCAGCAAGAAGCCAGCAGGGAGCCAGCAGGGAGCCAGCAGGGAGCCAGCACGAAGCCAGCACGGCTGTTCGCAGGTTACCCTTACGAGTGCTTGAAATCTGATCGGCTAAAGTATCCTTCAATAACTGAAACAGGCCCACCCATCCAGAGTATCTAAAAAGTTTACAACTTCAGTTGGATGCAATATAATGTATGGCCATTAATCTATATGTCGGTTATTTTCACTCTATATACTTTTTGTTGTTATTTTCATTCTTACTCTTTCCCTCTATTTTCAAATGCCCGTAGACGTCGGCTAACCCCCCGTGCCGACCCGTGTAGGTGATGGACGCCTCATCAAACCGCTTTGGACATTTGTCCCGTCCCATTCTGGGCCTCTCCCCACCACGACAAGCCTGCCTGATTCAAGTAACGCCAGGAAACCAGCAAAGCCTTCTTTTACCGTTTGCTGTTTTTAAGCCAATGATGTCACCGGTTTGCAGATAATCCGGCATCTAATCCGGTCCCTGTGTGAACTGCGGTTCTATCCATCCGGGGTGCAGAACGGATGAGGATATCTACAATTCGGCGTAGCATCAGGCGGCATGCCTCAGTAGCAACCGATGAGGCGTTATCCACCTGCGATGAACCCTTTCTCCAGCTGACGAAAAAGGGGCCTTCAAGAGGCTTGGCCAACAACGCCCGGACCAAAGAGGTGGCCTGTTATCGTCGTAAAGCATGTAGAGCACGGCGTTCACAGCGAGCCTTGGTGGGTGTCCTCCAAAGTAAGGCATATATCCATATCATACCTGAAGACCGCCAGCTTGTGGGGTACCTATGACGAAACCATTCGAAAAGTTTGTTATAAGCCTAACGATAATACGAATATGCACAGCATAATATCATACATTGCATATCGAAACTAATGATCTACCTAATGGTATATACACTTCCTCCATCAATGGTCTGATCAAACCTCGTGCCGCCTCGTTGCCACGTTTCAGTTCCATTTCTGTTACTCTTCTGGAATGTTGGTGATACCACCCAAGATTTGTGAGCTATATCCAGAAACGCAAACCTAGGTCGATTCACCCTAACCAATACGATCAAACAACGGCTCAAACGTCACCACCGGTGCCAAGATCGCAATTCTCGCTAGCACGCACACACACGTATACCCGTCAAAAGCTATCATCGTCCCGGCCATCTCTCTCTCTCATATGAGGAGGCAACGGCGCCTGCTGGTGAGGCGGAGGAACATTAACCGAAAACTCTTCACCTTCCCATTGGGATATCCTTTCCGGCCTATCATGCTGATAGTGGTCGCCGTTGTTCTCCCTTGGAGGGCCCCTCTCACGCTGGCGATTATGCCGCCTTTCTCTGTAGCCATTGTTGCCTCCTCTATGCCTATCGTTATTTCTGAAGCTGCCTCCTCTTCCCCCGCGGAAACCACCACGGTTTCTGAACTGAGGCGTATAAACTTTCTGTCCTCCGTCATCACCTCTTCCGAACTGGCGGCCTTCCACAAATCCGGGGTCCAAATCTATTTCCATTGGCTGCCCATTGATACGGGTCTTGTTGAGATACTTGACAGCAGCAAGGGAACCTTTGGCATTGTCAAATATGATGAAGCAAAAACCGGTCGGCGTCAACGAGTATCTGTCCAACCCCATGATGATCCGGGCAATCGTACCGCATTTGCTGAACACCTCATATAGCTGTTCCTCCGTGGTGTCAAACGACAATTTGCCTATGTATATCGTAGCGCTCACCATTGCCTTGCGCAAAGTCTCGTAACCCTTTGCATCTCGACGTGCCTTTTTCACGAGGTACCCAGAAGGCCTGTCGAGTCTGAAACTGGTATTTTTGAAATTTGGGAGGTCAAACTCCTTGAGATCTGTTGACTGGTTCATGCTGAACTGCTTTATCTGTGTATCACCGAACCAAGCTCTCTACTTAGTTCAAGATCAATGTACAAAGAAGCCTGATACATATGCGCTATTGGTATCATACAATTCTTGATATGAAAGAGTGCTTCATCCAATATTGGGTTAAACCTCTGTTTCTCCACGCATATCGTACACGTCCTTTACCCTGGCTCGGTATGTATGCAAATATTCTCGCATGAGAAAATCGGTCACCGCACACACTGCACCTCTAGCGTGCGTTAGTGCGGTGTACGCCCGTCTTGGTGTGCGCTAGTATGCGCTAGTGTGAGATGGTGTGAACTAATGTGAGTTGGTGTGCGCTAGTGTGAGCTGGTGTGCGCTAGTGTGCGCAAGCATATATAGCGCCTAATGGGTGCATAAGCTGATAATAGTGGTGTCTTCATCCTATGAGGTGTCTTCATCCTATGAGGTGTCTCACATTATTTGTGAATCTCACAACGACGTCTCAGAATATGCATGTAATTGTCAGTGTCGAACTCTAAAGGTACGCTGCCCGGTGTCTATGAACGCAAAGTGAACATTCTTTTGGCTATAGCCATTGATGTTGCGGTTGATGAGTGTTCTCACGTAATGTGTAGATCTGTGATACAGATACAGGACGGGAAGAGCAATACAACTAACCCATCAACTACCGCATACGCCCTGCAAGGCAAAAAGTTCTGGTGGTGAGGTTTATGAAGAAGTGTATCATGGATTTCTCAAATGTTGATGGAGACTTGGTCCCGATGCCAACTGCATATACTGTACATGTAGCTGCATGAGAAAGAGGATATGAGGGATTTACAATGTGGGGGAGCCGACGGCATATCAGTCGGATGATCAATATATGACAGGGGGAGTAAAATAAATAAATGGCGGATCCAAAGCAAGCGGTTATGCTAGAATATCGTTCGGGCATTTGGTAGATCAATAATTGGGCTGCATCGAGTGAGCTGTACGAGTGACCTGTACGAGTGGCCTGTACGAGTGGCCTGTACGAGTGGCCGTAGCATTGCCCTAGCATCAATGTATCTGCAATGTCCAAGGGTATTATCTTGAAGATCAACACCCTGCATGAGATATGTAACAATGCTTCTTGTCGCGTATACCCATACGAAGTGCAAAGGGATGGTTGAATGGTGGATTCAGTAGCCAAGGGGAGAGTATTAGCCGGATAATGCATTCGGGACAATTGGAACACCCATGCTGGCATGAAAAGGGACCGTCCACGCTTGAGCCAGTAAACAGTTGTCATTTTCTTCTGCCGATCTTTAGATCCCATTCCGAGTTGTGACATTGAGTGTGGTAGCACCAATCACAACCGTCTCTTTGACATATCCCAGTCAGACGCAAAGGCAGACCCCTAATGCAGGAGCAAAGCAAGGAGAAGTGCCCGTGTACCCGAGGGACAGTTGGGGCTATCGATGTTGACTACTTTCTTTTGGGAATTTCGGATCTTTCGGGGGACACACCACTTGGAAGGCTCCAGCGTATCAGTATTCATTTTGACACCATGCGTGAGTGAGATGCAAGGACCTAGGCAGGGTTTAGGTTTTATGGTGGATAGCCATTCCATATTCTGTCTTTCCAGTGTCCATACTAGTCAACCATACTAGTCTACAGTCTACCATTCTCCATCCTATCATTCTATCCTCCTAATCTACCATCCTCCATTATCCATTATCCATCCTCCATCCTCCTAATCTACCATCCTCCATCCTCCATCCTCCATCCTCCTAATCTACCATCCTCCATCCTCCATCCTCCATCCTCCATCCTCCACCATACCAGTCTACCATTCTCCTAATCCGCCAACCCACCATCTACCATCCTCCACCATCTACCATCCTCCACCATCCACCATCCACCAACCATCTATATCCTCCTCGCTCTCTCAACCATACCAGGGCCATCCCACCAATGGTGGTGTGCACCATCAACAACCTGTGCCACCCACGACCACCCCTCCCACACACTCATCCGATAAACCCACACGTGGGTTACCCTACGCACCACCCCTGCTGCTGTCGCGTGCCTCCACACCATTTCCACCTCCTATTTTTCCTTAACCAGATTGATTAGAAGATCACCTAATGAGATCTCCTAATGAGATCACCTAATAAGTTGTCCTGAGATATCACTCTGCCCAAATCATCTCATCCATAATCCCTACCCCCCTTCCACCACCTCCCCAGTAATCCCACACAATTACGTAATCCCAATTAGGTAATCCCAATCGTCGTGCAACCACCACGCAACCACCCGTTCCACACTCACATTTTGAGTCCCGCACTCCAGCAGATTCTCTGACCCTTCGCCTCTCTGTCCTTTCCTCTTTTCTCCAGAAACCACCAACCACCCAACAACTCCCAACAAGTGTCAGAAACCATCATTTGTTTGAACAAGCAGTAGCTGGTGAAGCATCCATCCACTTGGTGAAGCATCCATCTACTTGGTAAAGCTCAGCTTATTGCGAAAACACACAACATCACGGCAGTTTAAGTGACCCCCCCCTCTCCACTTTCCCCCCACACATTTCGAACTAATCACACACACTCTTCCTAATGGGAAACAGCCCGTCTAAAAATGATGCTTCAATAACAACCAGTGTCTCTGGGGTGTCCACCCCTGGTGTTGCCGGCGTGAGTGCTGCTGTGCCGGGCGACGCCGATGAGCCGTCGCGAAGTTATGGGCGAGAACATCGCCCACCCCTAGAGGAACAGCACATAGCTGCTGTACCTGCCGTTGCAACTGCAACCACCAAGGCAACCACCAATACAACCACCAAGACAACCACCAAGGCTCATGAACAGGACACTGGAGAAGATGCTTCTTCCCATAACACCACCCATAACGAACTAAGGATAAACACCACACACACCCACTACGATGATTCTTCTTCCTCTCCCTCTCCAACATCTCCAACAACCTCTGCCTCTGTCTCCTCGCCCTCCCCAACCTCTCCCTCTCCAACCTCTTCATCTCGCCCTATCGTATCCCCTACGGCCGTGCCTGTGATCAAGACAACCAGCGCAAAGTACTCCCCTCCTCCTCCTGTCGCAGCAGACCCTCCCTTTGACGAGATGTCGTTGCAGGCCCTCGCCATCAGCAAGGGCTCTGCGCTGGCGTCCACGGAGGACGTGTCGTCGTCCGTCTCGAGCGGCGCCTCCTTCTTCACCAACTCCTCCATCAGCAGTTCCTCCATCCCCATGACGCCCCCCTCGTCAAAGGGCGGCAACCTGTACCCGATCCACGAGAGGTCCATCGAGTCCACTCCGGAACCCCGCACCAACAGCACCAATGCCGTTGTGTCGTCGCTGCCGATCCCGAAGGAGAAGAAGAGCGCCGCAAGGACCTCGCTGACGGTTTCCCACAGTGCGGCCACTAAAGTCCCTGGTGAGACAGCAGGCCCCGTTGTCGGTGGCTCCTCTCCCGGCACAGCCGTTGCGGGAATCTCTGGTATCGCAGACAAAGTTGCGTCGAAGATGATGAAGGACATCAAGAGGGCGCCCAAGGAGTTGGAAAAGGCCCCCCCAGTGCGCATCGACGCCATCATCGAGTCGCTGATCGAGGCCGGTCTCAGCAAGACATACTCCAAGAAGTTTGCGGTGTCGAGCGGGGAGATCCGCTACATCTGCTCGAAAGCGCGCGAGATCTTTTTGCAGCAGCCGATGCTGTTGGAGCTGGCGTCTCCCGTCAAGGTTGTTGGCGACATCCACGGGCAGTTCAACGACCTGCTGCGGGTGTTGAAGCTTTCGGGGTTCCCGCCGCACTCCAACTACCTGTTCCTCGGGGACTACGTCGACAGGGGCAAGCAGTCGCTGGAGACCATCATGCTGCTGCTGTGCTTCAAGATCAAGTACCCGGAGAACTTCTTCATGCTGCGCGGCAACCACGAGTCCGCCAGCATCACCAAGATGTACGGGTTCTACGACGAGTGCAAGAGACGCTCTTCCCTCAAGAACTGGAAGTGCATCGTTGACGTGTTCAACAGCTTGCCCGTGGCGGCAACAATCGCCGACAAGATCTTTTGCGTCCACGGTGGGCTCTCGCCGCATCTCACCGACATCAAGCAGATCAAGGCCATCCAGAGACCAACAGACATCCCGGAAAGCGGGCTGCTCGCAGACCTCTTGTGGTCCGACCCAGACTCAACGGTGTCCGACTGGGCAGACAACGACCGAGGCGTATCCTATACCTTTGGCAAGAGCATTGTGTCACGGTTTTGCGAGCGGTTCAGCTTTGACCTCGTGGTTAGGGGTCACATGGTTGTTGAAGAAGGATACGAGTTCTTTGCCAAGCGCAAGCTGGTGACGGTGTTTTCGGCGCCCAACTATTGCGGAGAGTTTGAGAATTGGGGAGCGGTGATGAGCGTCAATAAGAAACTGCTGTGCTCGTTTGAGCTGTTGAAGCCCCACGGGTTGAAGAAGAGAGTTTTGTGAGTTGGTTCTCTTGCAAGAAGATTTGTAGTGGTTTATGAACTGTATGACATTTTTTTTCCTCTCCACATGATGGTTATTCATATCATGGTTTTCACATTATGCTTTTTATATGATTTTAGTTGAATAAATTATGCAATAATAACTCGGTGTTTGAGTAATTGGAATTCAAAAAGGGAATTCTTTGATGTTTTATCTTACCTACTTGATTGTGTCAAATGAATTGACTGGATTGACTGAATAGAGTGAATGGGTTGAGTGGATTGACTAAAGAGAGTGAATTGACTAAACAGAGTGAAGGGGATGAATGGATTGACTAAATAAACAGAATTTACTAAACAGAGTGAATGGGCTGAAAGAATAAACAGAAAGAAATATAAGTAGATATATAAATTAACGATTAAAAGAGAGATAAACAGACTCATGAAGAATCAATAGTAGAAAAGGAGAGAAATAAATAGACTCATAAAGAGAGTCACTACTAAAAAAAGAGAGAAATAAATAGACTCATAAAGAAAGTCAATAGCAAAAAAAGAGAAACATAAATATATAAACTTACGATTAATAATAAAAAAGAGAAACATAAATATATAAATTAACGATTAATAATAAAAAAGAGAAACATAAATATGAATTAACGATTAATAATAAAAAGAGAGAAACATAAATATATAGATTAACAGTTAGTAATAAAAAGAGAAACATAAATATGAATTAACGATTAATAATAAAAAGAGAGAAACATAAATATATAGATTAACAGTTAGTAATAAAAAGAGAAACATAAATATGAATTAACGATTAATAATAAAAAGAGAGAAACATAAATATATAGATTAACAGTTAGTAATAAAAAGAGAAACATAAATATGAATTAACGATTAATAATAAAAAGAGAGAAACATAAATATATAGATTAACAGTTAGTAATAAAAAGAGAAACATAGATATATAAATTAACAGTTAATAAGTCAGTGGCTCCTATGTGTACTGCACTACCGCCCCTTTGGGACATCATCTTGCCGAAGGGCCCAATCGGGTAATTGTGTGACGCACGCTCACGATAGGCGATAAAGCACACGGTAAACGAGGCAAACACACCAAAGAGCAAGTAACCTGGAGGATAAGTAACCTGGAGGATAAGTAATTTGGAGGATAAATAGTTTGGAGGATAAGTAATCTGGAGGACAAGTCAATAACCCAGAGAACCAGTCATTGGAGACCCCAGAGAACAAGACAAACCTGTCCACAATCCACTCGGCAGACGACGGCACAATCAGTTATCGTCGCACCAGTCAATAATTGAGTGTTCACTGGCTATTCCTTGTTCAGTATTCAGTATTGTTTATTTAGAATTGCTTGTTCAGTGTTGTTCATTGTTCAGTGTTGTTCAGTGTTGTTCAGTGTTCAGTGTTGTTCAGTGTTGTTCAGTGTTGTTCAGTATTCTTCAGTGTTACTTGTTCAGTGTTACTTGTTCAGTGTTACTTGTTAGAATTGTTAGAACTGCTCGCCTTGTTCTACCAGCGGTGCACACCCTTTTGACACTTCAACAAGTATAACAAGTGCAACAAGTTTAAGGAAACAGCATCTACAATTGATCTTCCATATCGACACAACCAACGATACAGATAAACACATCGATCCAAACGGTATTTTATCCAAACAACCAACCAACCTGTTGAAGTGTATTTAGTCACCACCATGTCGCGTAGGTCTGCCAGAACCCGCACGTCATCACACGCCCCAGAGGAGGTGGTGCCCGAGTTGGATGCCAGTGACAACATGGAGGAATCGGGCGAAGAGATCACCCGGTGCATTTGTGGGGAGGACGAGCTACAAGTGCCAGCGGACGACCCGCACTTCAACGACATCGACACGGGCTTCTTCATCCAGTGCGAGGAGTGCTCGGTATGGCAGCACGGGTTCTGTATGGGCATCAAGGGAGAAGATGAAGCGCCGCAGCGGTATTGGTGCGAGAAGTGCCGGCCAGATCTACACAGCGAGATACAGGACGTTCAAGGGTACAGGCGGTGTTGGTACAAGCCGTTGAAGCGCAAGGGGGGGCGTAAGATGGGGAGGGCCTCTGGTGGTGGTGGCGATGTGAAAGAGGAGGGTGTTACAGCGGGCATTGCAGCGGGTGTGAATGGACATCATCATGAAAGTGGTGGTCATGGTGAAACCGGTGTTGACCCCGCTGATACGGAACCCTCCGTCAAGGTCAAACAGGAGTTTGCCGTGCCCTCCACCACCAGCAAACGCGAGAGACAAAGAGGCACGCTCAACTCCAGGGACGCGGCATACGAAGCACAGTTGAAGAAGGCGCTTGAAGAGAGCGCAAAGGAGAGCGGGGTCCAGCCGGAGGAACCGGAGCTTTCGTCTAGCGAGATGTCGCAGTCGCGCGAGACCCGGTTCAGGAGGACCACGAGAGGCGTGGGAGGCGCGGCGCCAGACAGCAGGTCTCGAGAGCGGTTGACGGATATCTCGGATGGCGGTGAAGGCATCACCACGCATGAAGGAGAAGATGAAGAAGACGAAGAAGGAGGGGGAGAGGGGGAAGACGACAGCAGGAAGCGGTCCCGGAGGGCATCCGATAGGAGGCAGGCAGCCGGTAGCGGGACGGGGTTCGACGCCAGAGACAGCGAGGCCAACGACGAGGATGTGGAGAGTTCCAACTACAGCAACGACACCGGCAATGGAAAGCGTGGTCTTTCGCCGCACGAGTCGTCTGCAAGGGGCTCGCCGGCATCGTCGAGGCTCAAGAGGAGAAAGACCCATTCGGCAGAGGTGGAGGGGGAGGGGGAGGAGGAGGGGCAGGTGGAGGCGCGTGCCGGTGTTGCAGGCAGCGGGACAGAGGGAGGCAGCACCCCCTCGCTCACGGTTGTACTGACGACGGATGGTGGTGAAGACAGGAGGGTGATGACGACCACAGCAGGCGAGGCGTCATTATCAGCAGGCGGCGGTGGCGGCAATGTCGACACAGACGATGGGGACGAGATGTCGCGTTCCTCCTCAAAGCGGTACAGGCGTTCTGGGTCACGTGGCATCGATGCGGCGGCGTCTTCTCCCAGGCGGGGCAACTCGCACACCAACTCGCAGGCCACCGGCACCAAGTCGCCGTCGAAGCTCAGAGGCTCGTCCAATGGCAAATCCTCCAAGAACGAAGAGGTGGACGCAGACAAGCCGTTCAAGCCGCGGGTTCCCCAGCAGCGCTCTTCTATTGGCGAGATGAGGAAACGGGTCGCGGGGATTTTGGAGTTCATCGGGCGCACCCAGGTGGAAATGGCCAACGAGCAGAGTCACCGTAATGGTCTCACCAGCTACATAGAAGAGGAGGAGGGGGGCACTAACAGTGTAGAGGGAGGAGTGGTGACCAAAGACACAATCCAGAAGGAGTTGCTGGAGGGATACACAGGGACCCTCGGCAAGATGGATGAGCTCACCAGGAAGCTGTTGCTGTGGGAGCAGCGGTTTGGCAAGTATGGTGATAAGGTGTATTAGGGATACACCTTATCATGTCAATGGGTCACGGTTGTAATCACGAGTGTAGTCACGTTGTGTATGAGATAGGTTCTATAGTTGTTGTATTTGGTGGACGAGGAGAGATCGTTCTATAGTTGTTGTATTTGGTGGATGAGGAGAGATCGTTCTTTTGTTGTATTTGGTGGACGAGGAGAGATCGTTCTGTAATATTGTATGTGGTGTTTTCTGAATGGTTTGTTTGTGGTATGTTCTATACCCTGTATTCAATATAACATATTCTATGTAGTATGTGGTGTATGTTCTACATTGTATTCTATACACTATATGGTATGTTTACATGGTATGTTCCTATTCTCTATTCTATATTCTATGTGGTAAGTGGTATGTTCTATATTCCATGTTCTATATTCCATATCCTCGGCTCTATATCCTCGGCTCTATATCCTCGGTTCTATACACTATGTTCTATCTGTATGTTCTATGTTCTATAGACATATCATCTATACATATACCTGGATTCAATACTCTGTATACCATGTTCTATGTCCTATATTCTGTTGCATACACCATAAACATATCATCTATACATGTTTACCCCTACACACTATAACAACCCCATATCGTCAAACGCACGCGTGTTCCACTTGCTCCCCGCCTCAACAACCTCCTTCATGAACGAATGGGTGTTGTGGATGCTCGTTCCACCAAGCACGATCCTCACTGCCTTGTTGGTGGAGTTCAAGTTGGCAATGATCCTCGCCTCCTCCAGCGTCACTCCGCCAACGATAAACACCACAACGTCTTGGCACATGTCTCCATGGCCATTCACAACACCTTGCGGAACCAACATCGGGTACTGTCTCTCTGAGAGTTTCCCCCTAACACACTTGCTGATGACACTCTCTAGCCTGGGGATGTGTTGCATGTAGATGTTGTCGCTCTCGTGACCAGCTTTGAACCCGGCAATCAGGTTATTGGTGGCACGCGCAAACACCGACGTCTCGCTGTCGTCCTTCTCCAGCCGTCTCTTGGCGCCGGCATATGCCAACAGGTTGGGGATGAAGGAGATCTTTTCCGGAGGAACATACTGCGACCGCAAGATCTCCATGAGCTTGGCCAGTTGGTTGTTGGGATGCAGCTCGTACCGAAGCGCATAGAGAGCGACAAGTCTCACCTTGGCCTCGTCACTGAGAGGAATACCAGTAGTTGGGGCACCACCTGACGAGCCGCTGGGCCCGTTCAGCAGCAGCCTTTCGAGCTCTTGCAAATCGCCGTTGTGGTTCTCATTGCACGACATGCTCTGCTCGAGCTCGCTCACCTCCCATAGCCTGTCCTGGTTGATACGCTTGTCGAGCTCGGAGGCAAGGGTCATGTGCTTCGACACGTTCTGCGACAGCTTGCGGAACTCCGGGAACGATTCGATGAACTTCTTCATGTCCTGGATCGAGTCGAGGCTCATGTTGGTCTTGGTCCTGTCCTTGTACTGCTGCACGTAGCCCTTGATCTTGTCGGAGAGGTCGCCAAAGTTGAGATGCATGCTCTCCTTGTAGAAGGTGTCCTGGTCGGCCGACAGCACGATCTGCCGCAACTCTTTGGAGATGCCCTCCACGTGCGACAGATCCACCGTGTTGTTGTGGATCCCAATCAGCTCGTGCACCATCGACTGGAACGTCCAAGGGATGAGAAGCGGCGTGATCGGATCGTTGCGCCTGTCGAGGATCAACAACAGAGGCGGGATGTCGGGGGGCACCACGTTGCCACTGGCACCCCCACTCAAAGACCCAAAATCAAAGAGCTGTTGGTTGTGGTTGATCTCGTACACCACGTCGGAGGCCAGCTTGGCCGCCATCTTGGAGTTGCTCTCGTATCTCACGATGGGCTTTGCCTTGAGCGACAGAAGCACGGAAACAACGCCCTCCAACGACGAGTTGAACGCCTTTGGCGACCACGTGTCGAGCGTGTCGCCGAGCGTGCACCCCGAAGGCAGGTTTATCTGCATTGAGTACAGGTCGCTGTTGATGATGTAGTAGTCCTCAAACACCTCCATCACCTTTGTGACGAGCTCGAGGTCGTCCGACTCGGCGAGCCGTTCCAGCTGCGGCTTCGACACAATGTTGTTGAAGTAGAGCTCATACGACGAGTACTTGGGCGCCTGCAGCTCTTGCAACAGTGCACGGATCGTGGACTCTGTGGGCTTGATGAAACAGATACACTTGAGGTGCCGCATCTTGTCACGTGACGTGTTCTCGAGGTTGCTAAAACAAGTGTTAGTGTACGTTGATTCTGATGTATCGATCAACACCTCCTGTGTCAAAGATGAGTCCCAAGGATGATCATCTCAAAGATGACTATCTTACTTACTCAATTAGATATATCTGGTGCTGCAGCAGCTCAGACTGCGTGGAGATGAGCGAGATGATAGGGGCCTGGTGCTGTTAGTATGCATTGCTTGGAGGCAAACAAAAACACCTCATTCCATACTCACCGTGTATTTATCCAACAACAACACCCTGATCTTTCCCTCTTCAGAGTTCCCCCCGGGCACCCCTATGATCTTCTCCAGGTACCCCCGGGCTATCTTGAGGAGGTCCATGGTGTAAAGGTGGATGGCGGAGTTGCGCTGACTAGAACTGCTATAAAAGAAGCAACACGAGTGTTAACCCTTGGGAATTCGGGTTGGAATTCGGTTAAAATTGGGTTGGCTTTTCAACAAAGTGGAAAGTCTGCCTATAGTGATAACTCAGTCTATAGTGGACGATTGGGTGAGCAGTAAGGGACAGACAAACGGTGTGAGGTGAGGATTTGAGAGAGTACAATATGGGCACTGGTTGTAGATGTTGTGGAATTGCTTGATTATGCTGGGTTTTAATATAGATGGTGATCATATGGGATATTTCTCTCCAGGTTTAACCATAAAAGTAGCCAAATCATTGGGATACGGTAGTGTACTGACAAAGTGTGGAGCCCCACAGAAAATGACCGCCCCAGTTTCCCAATTCAGCGGCCTGACACCCTGACCGCCCCATACCGCCCCATTGATAGTTCAACAGTCTGACACCCTAGCATTATCGTCTCTCTGGCCACCTCAATTATTTCTCAATTGATGTCCCAATCTGACATTCTACTATGACTTCCTTAACCACCCCATTCAGCAGTCTTGCACTCTTTCATGACCGCCCCAGTTGGTGGCCCAATACGGATGTCTCTTTGACCGCCCCAATTGATTTCCTAATCTGATAGCCCTGACAGCCCCAACATTCAAGCACCCCACATTTCACCAGTCCTTTTAAAACAACAATACCACCAACTCGCCAGAATATCAAATACAACTGGCTAATTACTCTCTAATCGCCTCTAAACACTGCTCATTCGGCAACTTGCCCAACTTGGTTGTATTCCTCCATTCCATTCACTACAACTGGTGAATGTATCCATCTACCCACTCAACCCACTTCTTTTCCTTCCAATGCCACTTCCAGTGTCATTTCCACTGTCAATACAGTGTGTAGCTTCCCGTATGTCCCCTCCAAGATATCACTTCCCGTAGAAATCCAATAAATTGTTCTTTTAAGACATGCTATCCCCCTCCACCCACTCCCCCCACTCCTCAGCCCGTTTCCTCATCTGGCATATACGTGGCTCGTACTTCCCAATACGGTAACCGATGACCATACAAAAAGTGGCTGGTGCCCATACCCTCCTCACATTAAATGCCATAGAAAAGATGAAATATCAACCATCTGGCAACAGTTGTATAGACGCTTTAAGGACCAGAAAATAGAGGTTGGTGGGATATTCTGTATTCCTTTCTGCAGGCAGAACACGTCCATAGCGGATCCATAGAGTTTAGAGCACCTGTGTTGGGATCAAGGCCCTCTCATACTTTGCAGTGTGTGATAGAAGCATCTCCATACCAAGCGGGACATAAACCACTCAACTTGTGTTTGAAAAGACTTCGTGACGTCATTCGTGGTTGTTTTCACAGTTCTGGTGAAGAGCAGCCAAGAAAACATAGAGGTTGGCACGTTGGGTTTTGAGGTGGTCGCCATTTCACCACATCCTACACCACAGTATCATAATCACCCATTCACTGCATATTCACCACGATACCATAAAGCAACAGTACACCCCAAAATGTCAACACCAGGACCGTTGATGCGAGGAAGGTCAACCACATCCCTCAAAGAGGATGCGCTTCGCAAGAGACCAGTCAAGAAGTTCGCAGCAGGCAAAACCACACAGACCAAGTCGTCACAGCTCTTCCGCAACAACTCGTACGGGAAGCTCAACAAGTTGACGAGAATCACCTCTTTGGACCTTCCAAGCGGGGAAATGGCCGCTGCTGGTGTTTCTTCCGGGCTACAGGGGACGACACCGGCAGCGGGCCTGGCAACGACACCCAGCAACGTGACGTTTGCACGGCCCAGGATGGGCAGGTCCAAGTCGTCAAACGACGTGATACAGGCGCGCGCAGCAATGCGCAACAGGTCGCACCCCAAACTGACGGCGTTGACCAAGGCAAGCACGACGCCAAATGCCAGGCCTCGGCTGGGAGCTGCGAGGGTCCAACTGGATCTGAGGGGAGACCCAGAGAGAGAGGAGGAAGAAGACGAAGAAGCGGAAGAGCAACAAGAGGAGGAGGAGGAAGAGGTGGATACTTTTGACGACAACGAGAGGGTGATATCGATTGAGGGGCATCCGGTGGTGGCCCGGTATGATTCCCCGGATGGCGATGGTCACGCAAGGTTAGATAGTTCTAGTAATTCTGATGTCGTAGATTTGGGTGGTGGTGGTGTTGCGGGTGGTTTCCCTGGTGAAAAGGGCGCCCCTGGCTGTTCTGCTGTTCCCAATGCCCCTAAAGCGTACGGTGGTAACTTCCTTCTCTCGCAGTCGACCGGAATGGAGCGGCCTATAAACCCCTCCACCTCCATCACGAACTCGCTCGTTGTTCCCGAGGGAGAAGAGAGAAACTCGCCGCAGTTGTTGCCCAACGATAACCAGCCGTTTGGTGGTGCGGACCACCACATCTCAAACCTCACTTCGCGTATCTCTGAGGGACAGAAGGTTCAGGCGCCACGGCTCCCTCAACAGCTCGGTAGGATCCCGTCCAAGGCCTTTTTGACCAACAGTAAAAGCACCGCGACGATCTCGTCGATGGCCAACCTCCTCCAGCCAGGTGCTGCCCAGAATCAGGAGGCAGGCGAGGCAACGTATCTCACCAACTCCAATAGCTCCTCTCTCATCTTCCAGCCCTCCACCACCAACATTGCCAAACAGTACTATGCCAATCCACCATCGCATAACCACCCCGGCACCCCTAATAACATCGGCTATAGCATCCCCAATGCGCTCCAGATGAGCGTTCCATCGCATGGTGGAGCCTCGGGGTCACAGCACACCCCAGAGACCCGTAGCAGTAGCAAATCGGGTGATGTCCCCGTCTCTGCCAACAACTTCAACGACTTCCTCGCCTCTAAGACGCCAACAATGGAGACCCGCACCCAGCAGAGGCTCTGGCTACAGAGGGAAAACAGCCTGCTGGAGATGGCGGCGCCTGCCTCCCAGACCGCTTACAACATGGGCAACTACTTTGCCAACTCTCAGTACAGGACAGAGTTTGAGAAGTTTGCAAAGGAGTGCCTCAGCGTGAGGAGGTTTGTGAACCCAATGAGCGAAGGGCTGGAGCGGATTTCGAAGGAGAGGGCGGCGGCGGCAGGAGGGCCCAACAGGGAGCTGTTGAGCATGGGCAAACTAAGATCGAATCCCACCAGAGGAGGAGGAGGAGCCTCTTCTTCGTCTCCTTCTCCTTCGACCGTAGGCAGCAACGACACCTTTGCGTCGTTCTCGCCGTCTGTTGCCTCTCGTATCAGAGAGATCCACGATACTCTGAGCAAGATGTGGCAGAGCGGGTGTGAGGCCCATAGCCATGGCAATCGGAGCGGCCAAGCCTACGACCAAAGGACCCTCCGGAGCACGGGGTATCCAGGCAATGGGGGTTACTCCACCGGGGGCCACAGCGTCGGCAGACAAGCACAGTTGCACTCGATCCTGAACACCTCTGGAGAGGTCGCTCCCCCTCCGCACTATGCCTCGACCCCCAGCTCCAATAGCATCACCACCACCACCACCAGCAACACCAACACCCCAACAACGAGGGCAGTAGCGGCTGCTGCTGCCAACAGGGGAGGCATGGGCAATATCAACAACGGAAGGGCCACCTTTGCTGCGAAAACGTACACAACGTCTCAACGGCCCAACGACGAACAGAATATCGGTAGCGGAGAGCATAAGATCAACATTGCGGCCCGAATTCCGGGGGAGGTGTAGAGAGAGGGTAGGATGTGCTTTTTAGATAGGAGACACATAAAAGTTGATTGATATTAATATACATTGGCAACATAAAGGCTGATACACACTTTCTCATGACTCGGCATATAGCCCAATTCACCCCCTCCTCATCATTCTGGAACCCTAAACCTCGTAAGCTGACCCTCCAGGTAGATCCGATGGAGGGTGTTGTGGAACTCCCCTGTAGCCTCCAGCTCGATATACTTCTTATACACCATTAAAGCGCTTCTGGCATCCTCGATGGAGTCGTGGTTACCCACCTGGACCCGCTCGTTCAGCAGGATATAGGTGAGGAACTTGAGCGAGAGCTTGCGCTTCTCCTTCTTGAGGTAGAAGAGCTGTGCGGTGTCCCTGATCTGCGCCTGAGGTACCTGGATGTTGATGGTGCGGAAGTCGCTCTGCAACCCATGCCCCACGAACACACACCCGAGGTTGAGCAGGATCCACAGCTTTCTGTACGACGTCTGCAGCGACACCAGGGTGTGTTTGGAGGTTGCCGGGTCGAGGTCGCCTGGTTCGATGCCGGAGTAGGACGTGAGGTAGTCAGAGATGGGCGCCGTCGTTACGATGTAGTCGTCGATGAAGGGGATCCCCTGGCGGGGCCCGTTCTCCCCCCTCAGAACGCTGACCCGGGCCAACGACATCTTCTGGGGCCTTACTACGGAACGAGTACCATCGCCGGCAAACTCGATCTGCTCGGGCTCAAGCTGGACGAACTCGGCATCGATAGCAACCAGGGTGCCCGGCTCAGGGGCTTCTTCACCCTTGCACAGAAGGGAGTACTCTACGATGAGGTTCTGCTTCTCGATCGAGTTCAACAGCCTCTCGCTATATAGAACGGCATCGTTGATGTGGTTCTTCCAGCCCTCGTAGTTGAACCCGTTGCCGATGTCTGTGTTTCTATACAGCAGAATCACGGGCCTCTTCCACCAGTACGTGAGGTTGAACACCTCCTCTTCAGGGATACGCATCACGAGGAAGTCGTTGAACAGATACCAGTCCCCTCTGGCACCCCTTCTGGGTGCATTACTCCTGCTGCCCCCGTTCCCTCCATTGCCCCCACCCCCCACAACGTTATCGTCCACCCTCGCAAACGTCACCAGGTGGTTGCTACCATCCTTGGAGGTGATCTCGGCAACGTAGCCGGCCAGCTCGTACCGCTTCACCTCGCTACGGAAGTCGGTCGTCACGGTTCGCAAGACCGTACGGCCCTTGCTGTGGGATGCGTAGAACTCAGGCACCAACCACTTCTTATAGTTGCGGAGCTCGTTCATCTCCACGTTGCTGAGGTCCAGGTTGAGTGACAGCAGAGGCGGGAGACTCGCCACGCTCACAAAGCTCTCCATCATGTGCTGACCCTCGCACTTGGGGCACCAGATTCGCTGCTGGAACACCCTATTCATCGCCGACTCGAGGTATCCGAGCACCGTGTGGGTGAGGCGCCTGTCGTTGAGGGAGTTCATCTGGGGCGTGGTGATGTCGAGCGAGTAGAACATGTTGGTGCGCTTGTAGTTGACGTTGCAGTACATGCTCCTCACCTCGGCCTCCATCACAACCCCACAGATCGAGTCCAGGTGGATCGAGAGGTTTGTCTTGGACTGCCGCCTCTCGTCCAACGACAGCCGTTCCAGCAAAAACCGGTTGAACGACTGCACCAGGTGCCGCTGCCCGTACTCGTCTTTGCTCTTGCCGTCAAAATCCTCCTCCAACAGCCCCGCCTGCTGGGCCTCCGGCAGCGACGAAAAGAGCCTCTGGAAGTTGGATGTTCTACAGTGCTTACCGTCTGCCTTTACTAGCATATCAAACAGGTACCCGAGCTCGCTCAACACGCTATCCACCTCCAAGGTGTCGTCTGCAAGCGTCCCCACCGCAAAGTTGAACATGAGAGGTGCAAACCTGTACAGTTGCAACACAGAGTTACAGTAAGCGTTCTCCACGTGGGTCTCGAGCCCGGCATAAGGGGTCTGGTTATAAAAGTCAAAGTCAAAGTCGTCAACACCAAACTTGCTATATAGGATCTCCAGCTGCGAAAAACACTTGGGAACGGGGTTTTCTGGCGTCACCTTCCAGGGAAGAACAGAGCCATCACCACCATCGCTTCCACCACCACCACCACCACCACTACCGGCAAGAGAACCTTCTGAAGTTGGGGCTCCACCTTCCCTCCTGGACCCCGTTACTGATGTCTTGTCGTCATCGTTGTCGTCCTTCTGAGAGATAAACTTGGGAACCGAGCCGTTCTTTTGCTTGCTCCTTTGCGAGATCTTCTCGTACTGCTGTGCAACGTTGCGTGGGCCGTACTTCGCCGGGTCGTAGGGTGCCACGAGGATGTCGTTGCCCACCTTGTTGGTTGCGCTACGGAGGATTTCAGGGTCGATCTTACGGGGCAGGTGGCCCACCTTGAACTTCATGTCGATTGGCCAGGCAGATAGGAGTGTCTCGCCGTAGTAGGGAAGTGGGACAGACCCGAGCGAGAAGTTAGAGGTATCGCTCCACCCACCTCCCATCTCGGGAGGGGCGGCGGTGAGACCCGCAGGGTGAGGGAAGTCGAGCTGCATCCTATAATTGGAGATTACAGCCTGGTCGCCGTTATGGGTCCACAGGTGGAGGTTATGGAGGCCATCGCTGAACACCAGACAGTCCCCCGATGGAGAAAGGTCCATCGTGGAGAGGAAAGAGGAGATCTCGGCCTGGTAGAGCGTGGTGTTGGCAGGGTTAAAGATATCCATAAAGTGGATCTGGCCAGATTGCGACGCAATCACAGCAACCGTGGGGAACTTGGAGTGTAGCTTCACCTGGGACGCACCAGGGGGGAACGGGATGGGCGCCAGGGGCTTCAAGGAGCGCAGGTCGTACACGTTCACCAACGGGTCGGTGATGAAAGCATCGTGTCTCTTCGTGTACCCGGTCACCAGCAGCATGTTATCCTTACAGTCCATGGTTGAGATTGCACCCGCATGGCCGGGAAAAGACTTTAGCATCGTATTCGTCTTGGGGTCAAAGATATCCACCCCGCCGGTTATCGTGCCCACGACTATATACCAAGAATGGGAGCACATGAGCGCCGCATTGCCAGCGTAGGCAATTGTCGTTGAAACCGCCCCCTTCGCCAGGTCAATTCTGTACAGACACGGCCCGGCTCCTCCCGCGAGGATTTCGTTCTGCCCAGACGACGTGAATGCCATGCTCTCTAGGTGGGAGAACCTTTCCAGTTGGGATTCCGGGGCACTGTTAGCCTCCTTTCCCGGCCTACTGTTCTTCCCGCTTATGCCTTGCCCTGTGGGTGGTGCTGGTGCAGAGGACTTCTGAACCCAATGGCCATTCACGCTCCACACCTGCAATCCCCTTCTATTAGTGAGCCGTATGGAGCCTTCAGACAGCGAGACAATGCCCCTCTTGTGGGGCAGCAGCTGTAGAACTGCCGTGTCGTGTGCTTTGAAAGAAGTGTAGGGGGCCAATGAGAGCCCATAGTAGGATGAAATGTATCCATTGGAGTCACCGACCCATAGCAGCTCGTGGGTATCGTCAAAGACGAGGCACGTGACCGAGACCTGTGGAGCCGAGGGACCCATCATTTGGTTCCTGGACAGAGGGACCCCTGGTGCCCTACATACCTATGCGGAGTTAGTAGGAGATTGCAGATACACACATTGGTGGAAAAACTTACCTCAGTCCATCCTTCCATTGTGGGTTCTGACTCTGGAAGAGAACACTATACTGGGCGTAACCAGATGTAGTTGGTGCGTATCGCAATGTGATGCCGATGGGTATATGGGAATTGCTTGGCAACTATATGGGTGCCAAATGGTCAGCTATATAGACAGCTATATGCGTAAATGCTATACAGACGCTATATAGGCAATGGCTATACGGACAATGGTTATACGGACACTGTATGAGCTATGGTGCGTGGGTGATGTAATGCACGGATGAAAAGTGGATATAATTGTACGGCAACCACACAATTAAATTCGCTGGTGAGAATCGCCAGACAATTCCACACTGGAAAATATAAAGATAACGGCTGGTGTCCTATATATTTTGCCCGATTTTGTCGGTGTTTTGGCCTATTGCTCTGCCGTTTGGGCCAGTCCATAGAAGTTGAAGAGCGCGTTATGGGGGCCTGCATTTTGATTACGTAATATTCATTAACTATGGGAAATTAACTATGGGGATTAACTATGGGGATTAACTATGGGGATTAACTATGGGGATTAACCATGGGAAGGGATTAATCGGTTGGCATGGGAATAGATAGAATGGTTGATAACGTCATCCAGAGACTCGAGAATATTTAATCAATGAAATAGTTTGTCGTAAAGATAGAGCCTCTATGGCTGTTCCTTAGTATGCACCGGGCTTACTATGGGCCAGCCATCTCCAGCATAGAGACACCCTCAGGTCTTAGCCTAGGAAAAGGGGTATGTATTTAAAATTCCTGTTCTACATCTTCAAACCTTCCACTCAGTATAAACATCAACCTATTGTGGCACTATTATGGTGCTATCGTGGTGCTATAGTGCTACCATAGTGCTACCATAGTGCTATAGTGAACATTGACCGCCCCAATCTTCACCCTCTTTCAGCACTGACCGCCCCAGTGTTACGAGCGATGGCCCCGCCTCATAAACATCTCCCCGATTTTTCACCTTACGAGGCAGATCCACACAGTGGACGATAATGAGTAAACCAATGTAAGAGTTGGTATAAGAGTTGGTATATTATATTCAAATCTGGCAAAAGGACATAGCCAGCGTATCGACAAGCATACCGCAGCTTCAGAAAGTTCATAAAGTATAGGGTGTACCTTACATTCTATTCCACCATCCTGCAACTTGAACCACCATCCAGCTGTTGGACATGATATCTCACATTACTCGGTGTAACCCCCCC